>JASANB010004274.1:0-97709 GCA_030248155.1 Sabatieria punctata
TTTTGTGATTGAAAATAGAGTGCTTATCATAAAGTAAGGATATAATGGTTGCACGAAAACGCTTTTAGAATAGAATGGATTGAGTGCTTATGTTTAGTCGCGCGATAGACAAAGGACCAAGATGGAACGAAACATATTAGCCCAGATTTGTCATCCATTTATCGTGCGGCTCCATTACGGTACCGATTCGGCCTGTTACTGTGTCATTTGTTTGATTGATATACCGTCCATTTTAGCGTTCCAGACTGAGGGCAAGCTCTATCTTATACTCGACTTTCTACGGGGCGGCGATTTATTCACCAGACTTTCCAAAGAGGTGTTTGTTTCTTTGTTGCAGTGATTTATTGGAGGTGTCTGTATCTCTACTCTTTCAGGTGATGTTCACTGAGGATGATGTCAAGTTCTATCTAGCAGAATTGGCATTGGCGCTAGACCACTTACATGGCTTGGGGATTGTTTACAGGGACCTTAAGCCCGAGAAGTAAGTAGCTGCTGCTTTGTCTGTCGGTGTGTAGTCTTGTCTGTTTTTCTGATGTGCAGCATTTTGCTCGACGCAGATGGGCATATCAATCTGACCGACTTTGGCTTGAGTAAAGAGTCGTTGGACGGTGACGAGAAGACGTACAGTTTCTGCGGAACTGTCGAGTACATGGCACCTGAGGTTGTGAACCGTCGCGGTCATTCCACCGCAGCGGATTGGTGGTCGCTGGGCGTTCTAATGGTACCGCTGAATCTGTGTCCGGGTCCGCGTGTAATACAATTGACGTTATGTTTAAGTTTGAAATGCTCACGGGTAACCTGCCATTCCAAGGCCAACACAGAAAGGAGACAATGACGCAGATTCTCAAGTGCGTAACTGAGCAACTCAATTAGCCGACGTCACTCGTTTCAGGGCTAAACTGACCATGCCGCAATTTCTCAGTCCCGAAGCCCAGTCCTTACTCCGCGCACTATTCAAACGCAATCCAATGAACCGTCTCGGTATGGTGTAAGCAAGTCTGCCTCGTTCGTACAGTTAATTTTAGGTGCCGGCACGGCGGGCATCGACGAGATCAAACGTCATGCGTTCTTCGGCTCGATCGATTGGGTGAAGTTGTTCAATCGACAGATTTGCCCGCCGTTCAAGCCAGCCGTGGGCAAAACGGAGGACACCACCTATTATTTTGATCCAGAGTTTACCAAGAAAACGCCGAGAGGTATCGATTGCAGCCTCCAATTAGATAGCGGTTGGCGTAGGCGTCGACGGCGTGTGTATTCCACCAACAACAAACAGCTTTACGTACATTGTCGCATGTGTGGGCCGTCGGTTTTACGTGCCATTGCATCAATTGACGATACGGCCGGCGGGGACTGGTCCACTGCTAATTTGGAGTTTTTTGAGACTCGCCTGCATTGCCGCCCAGTGCCACCGCGCACGAGCTGTTCAGAGGGTTCAGCTTTGTGGCGCCGCAAGTGCTGGAAGATGCAGAGAACACTAACCGCGAGAAACTCCACCAGCACAACAACTTCGTTCACGTAATCTTTCTGCTTCATCTGACTGACTGCTCGGCAGGTTGTTTAAACAGCAATTTTAACTGAATTTGTGGTTAAGTGGAGGAAGGCAACGACGTCTGAGACAATAACGCGAAAATGAGCTAAGGCGGCAATTGGAATTTTGTGATTGCATTTGATCACGCACACCTACTTAGTCTCTCGTACAAAGTAGACCCGCAAAACTAGAAGCTATGTAGAGTGCTAAACGGCCGTTGCTAGAACGCTCGAGTAGATGCATCGATCGTGTGTGTCAATTTCAGGGAATACCTGGCGCCAAGCCAACGTCTATTTTGGACGAGTACGATTTTCTTGAAGTGAGTGTGCGGCTGGGTGACTGATGATGGATTGAATGGTTGCTTTAGGAGCTGGGCGTTGGCTCGTATTCAGTGTGCAGACGTTGCGTCCATAAGGGCACTCGTTCGGAGTACGCTGTCAAGGTAGGCGGGCTCGTGTGTGCATTTGAATTTTATCGACTTTTCACTCATTCTCTTATTATGGGGTAGGATTATTAGTGCCGCGAGCGGCGCTGCTTCTGTGAGTGGGAGGCCCCGGCCAGTCGTCAGTGGGGATCGTGTTTGTTGCCGCGTCAGTGGCTCAGTGGGTAGCTCGCTGCCTCTGAGTCACGGCGGCCGCTGCATCCCTAGTGGTTGTAGTGGTTCATCCTCTCGGCGTGGCAAGTTTCTTGCTGCAAAGAGTTGGTCGTCGGCACAACGCTCCACCCAGGCCACCGAAAACTGGTTACAGTGAGTAGGTAAAATGGGAACCAACTGGATCTGCCGTTGCACGGAAAGCCGCTCCTAAAAGCATGCCGCGTTGGAGAGAAGATCAACGACGTCAGGAGCCGTCTGAGAAACCAGCATTACGGCCTATACCGGTTTACTCCTCCTCCGCCGGGCGGCCGCTGGGAGCTGTCAGCACCATGACGTCACCACGCCAGGCACTCTCTTAGTACCTGGCGCCCAACAGCATGGCTTGAGTGGCTTGGCAGTGAAAGAAGGGCAAACGTCCGAGATGACGATATAAGGGGCAACGAAATGGACCGTGCAGGTCTGATCGTAGGGCCGTACATTGTACGACCCGCCCGCCAGATCGGATCGGATCGGATCGGGATCGTGTTTTATTGCGCAGAGTGGAGCTGTCTTTCAGATAATTAACAGATCCAAACGGGACCCGCTAGAAGAAGTGGAGATACTGCTGCGCTACAGCCATTACCCCAACATTGTCTCTCTAAGAGAGGTGACGCTGTGGCTGTGCTGGGGCGCCGCTAGTGTGCGGTTGCTTTAGGTCTACGAAGACGGGCAGAATGTCTATTTGGTGCTGGAGATGTGTCGCGGTGGCGAGCTGCTCGACAAAATACTGCGCCAGAAGTTTTTCTCCGAACGAGAGGCGTCGGCCGTGCTGCTTAAAGTGGCGCGTACTGTGCAGTACTTGCACAATAACCAGGCAAGCCGACTTGAATTGTGCGCGGCCGGGCTGAGCTTAATTTCTCTGGTGTTTAGGTGGTGCACAGAGACTTGAAGCCCTCCAATCTAATGTATGTGGACAGTTCCGGCTCTCCTGACAGTCTCCGCGTAATTGATTTCGGTTTCGCCAAGCAGCTTCGTGCCGAGAACGGACTCCTGATGACTCCCTGCTACACAGCACAGTTCGTCGCTCCAGAAGTACTCAAGAAACAGGGTTATGACAAGGCCTGCGATGTTTGGTCTATGGGCATTCTGCTCTACACCATGTTGTCCGGGTATAGCTCTGCGCCTGTTTCTCTGCAAGTCAACTGCGTCTTTTAGACAGACTCCGTTTGCCACCGGCCCTAACGATACCCCGGCAGAAATCCTGGCGCGCGTAGGGGAGGGCAGGTTCACCGTGTCGGGCGGCAATTGGAATTGCGTGTCTAATCTAGCCAAGGTAATGAGAGAGAGAGCCAGTAGCCACTGAGTCAGTAGTTCTGCTTGAAGGACTTGGTGCGGCGAATGTTGCACGTCGATCCTCAGACGCGCCTGACGGCCGATCAGGTGTTGGTGCATCCGTGGATCACCGGTCGACAGAACTTGCCTCAGTCCAAGCTGGCCTACACCAATGATGCCGCCTCCATTAAGGTGCGCTAGGGATGGTAGCAGGGGCAGCGGTGTTGGGCTGATTGTTTAGGATGCAATGCTGGCCACCTACAAAGCCATCAATAGTACGCAATTGCCTGGTCCCCTGTGTCCCGTCAACGCATCTGCATTGGCGCAGCGGCGCGGTGCTGTGCGGACGAAGAGTTCAACGGCTGTCTGACACTACTCCAGGTCTGTCTGTCTGTCTGCCAGAACTTTTTCTCGCAAAAGTTCACTTGTGAAGAGGTTGTTCAGTCATTCCTCGACCTTTGCTAGATTTCTACGTTTTGTTTTGTTTTGTTTTGTTTGGCGAGCTCGCAAGCAAATACGACAGACTGTGAAGCTAGATGTCTATGTCTGTCTCTCATGCACGGAAGACGACTCGTGACAAAAGAACGGGTGCAGGGTGGCAGTTACCGACTGTCAACAGTGGTTTTCCGTGTGCCTCTCTAGTCTCTCGTGTTTGATTGCGCTGGCAGCAACTGCATAATGACTGTGTGCTTTTGGACGGTTGTTAAGGTGTCCCTTTGATTCTCCCAGCTGATCATTCTAGTTTTTCAAGTATTTATCACACTGATTCTTTCTGTCGGTTTGTGCTGTGCCATCTAAGCATTCATGGTAGACAGTACTGTTCTGTTGATACTAATTTATTCAGTTTCCAACCAACCATCTTTTCTAGTGTTTCTGTTTTTTCCCGGTACCACCAGTTCAACGCAGTTTTGTTACGAATCTCCGTTCATATCGCAGAGTAGCGGTAGCGGTATTAACAAACGTACAAATGATTCTGCCTTCTCGACTACTCTGTGTCTGAGGCGTTTAGCCCATCAAATGGATGGCGGTTGATCTTCAGTAAGCATCGTCGTCTACGGAGAGCGCTTGCGTTTTCTTATGTTAATTATCATGCATTTTGCGAGAAGGTCAACTTAGCTCTAAAGGAAAGTGTTCAAGCAACTTATTTTCGCGGATCCGGCTGGTACCAAAATGTCAAACGAACACCAGCCATGTATATTCGAACATCAGCGACGCCCTAGAGCCGGAGCGGAGCAGTAATCAGAAAATGAAAGCCCATTCAAACAGCTACAAAGTGAAAAAATGCGCCCCAAAACTCTAGGATAAGAAACGAGTGAATGGTGATCGTTCGAATCGAGGGGTAAAAATGGCCAAAAAGGCGGCTACCCATCCAACTTTGAGGTGGTGCAGCTCCGGTTCAAAGGGGTCGCTGATGTTCGAACAGGCACCGTTGGTGTTCATTTTACATCTATTTTAACATATTTTGGTACCAGCCGGATCCGGATTAAAAATAGTTGCTTGAACATCCTAAGTTACTTTCTCTCAAAATGCATGTTAATTGCTAACCATGTTGCGGCAGTTTTACCGTGCTTTGTGGTGGCTGAGTGGCTGACAAACTTCTGTGAATTGGCTGGTTTCTAGTTGCTTTAACTCAGCAGAGGTAATTTTCTGTACTCGTCAAGGCGCGTGTTGCCTTGGCACCGTAAAATGCTTGATACATTCTACATACAAGTTGCATTGTTGTACCTCGTTGGCGCGTGTAAGGATTGGCATAAATTTTCGTGGTTAGCTTTTGCGTTTGCCGTAGTTGGTTGGTCGATCCACTTATTTATATGCTTACCAAGCTTCTGAATCTTTATGGTGCGGTGAGCAGATGCAGTTTGGAGCTGCCGATGTGAAGCAGGCTTTTGATCGGGTGTCTCATTTGGTGCACCGTACTCCTGTCTTGACGTCGACAACCTTTGATCGCATTCTGGGCGGCGATAAGCGAGTGTTCTTCAAAGCTGAATGTCTCCAGAAGACCGGCTCTTTCAAAGCACGAGGGGCTCTCAACGCTGTAATCTTGTATTCGTACCGTGTCCAACGACTACATGTAGTAAGATTTGTAGGTATCGAAGCTGAAGGACTCTCACCCGTCATTACCAGGCGTTGTAAGTGCTATTGTTCCTTGTCTAGGTTCGAAAATGACGATAACCGCTTGTGTTTTCATCTCATCGTTAACGTAAACGGTACGTACAGTGCATGTATTTGGGGGCTCCCCCTAGCTAAAAAGGGCCAACCCCTCTCACCCCAGACCCGAAATTTAGAGCAGCTCCAGCACTAAAAAAATGGCTCAGAATTTATTAGTTTTTAGCTCTTTTACTTGTTTTTAGCTGTTAACCGCAAATTGGCTGTTAAAATTTGTGGTTTTTAAGCTATGTTATTGATTGAAAAGATTTGAAATCGCAGTTCCAGTCGTTTTAAAGCTTTTTCAAAATTTGAACCGCTCCTTTGGCGAAACCCATGTATACCATAACCAAACCCCCAATTCCCAAGCCCAGCCCGGACTTCTTACATGTATGTTAGATACGTACGCAGTGTGTGTGTGTGTAACAGCCGTGGTGTTCTTATGACCGACTACAGATTTCATTTGTGATGTGCGTGTGACGTAATGAGAGTAAGGCTTGAAAATCTGCCTTGCAGATAACCCACAGCAGTGGGAATCACGGTCAAGCACTAGCTTATGCAGCGGCGCAATTCAATGTGCCATGTACGGTTGTGGTGCCCAACAATGCGCCATCAATTAAGCTGCAGGCGATTGCCGCTTACGGTGCTGAGACAGTTGAGTGTGAGCCTACAATGCAAAGCAGGTGCAACATAGCATGTGAGCTGTCATTTGACGTGTGGGCTGTGCAGGATATCTACGTGCGAGCAAATCGTAAAGAATACCGGTCAGATTGTTGTGCATCCACATGACGACTACGATGTCATGGCAGGACAGGTATTCGCTGCTGCCGGGATCTGCTTGCATCGCCTTCAGGCCTCTCTTGTCTCTTCTAAACTCACTTTTGGCAGGGAACTGTTGCTGTGGAACTGTTGACTCAGGTGCCTGCCTTGGACACTGTGCTAGTGCCTGTTGGTGGCGGAGGTCTGGCGTCCGGCATCGCAGCTTGGGTGAAAGCCGAGAAACCGAGTTGCAAAGGTGTCCAATCACTTTGTACCTTGCTACCACTTTTTGTGAGTTTAGTTTACTGCGTCGAGCCGGCCGGCAAGAAACTGGCGGACAGCTTTCGTGCTGGGAAGCCTTTATTTGACCGGGAGCAAAAGGACATGGTCGATACGGTGGCCGACGGAATGAGAGTACGCAAGATCGGCTCTCGCTGCTTTCCTGAGCTGCTCAAAACTTGTGAACAACAAGTTCTCACTGTGGTCTGTGCAGTTTGAACTTGCAGAGAGTGTGTCTGTCACTTCAAAGATTGCTTTTAGAGCGACGATGAAATAATAGCGGCGATGCGCTTAGTGTATCAGAGACTGAAGGCACGTAGACAGTATGTGTGGCTGAGTGCAATAGAAGGTTGTCTTTCAGTTGGTGATTGAGGCCAGTGCCGGAACGACGGTGGCGGCCGCCCTCAAGTATGGCTCGCAGCTGCCGCAGACTAACCACCTGGCGGTGATTCTGTGCGGAGGCAACCAAGATTTGGAAGCTTTTCCGTGGCAGTAGCAGCAGTGGTAGTAGCCGCGGCTGGTTGTGTGATTTGTGTTATCAGCTGGGAGTTGTATTTACGGCCGGCGACCGCTTTATCTGATGCAGACGTTGGTATCGCCCTGCTGCTCTGTTTTGGCTTACATAATTGGCAACCTTTCAGTTGGTAAAATAGCAATTATAAGTGTCTGAGTGGCCTGCTGCGGCCGACAAACTGGTTCCTTTTACTCTTCTCTTAAACTGTCCTAGGCCCGGTGTAGTGGCATTTAGTTTGTGCGCCACGTTCTCGCTGCGCTGCAAAATGCGTCTTCTTGTTCTTGTATGTATGTTGCCCCAGGTAAACACAGTTTCTAAGTGTTTAGTGCTGCAAATCCGATCTTACTGTTTAGGTTCTGGGAGTGTTTTTGGATGTGGCATTCGATCTCCATTTGGAACACGTGCTCAAAGAGTGTCGGCACACGAAGCGTCCGTGCAAACTGGGTTACGCCATCAGTTTGCTGAAGAGTCAAGGAACATACGAACTGCTGCCGTTAATGCTGCAGGACGGAACGATGAAACAAACCTACGGCAGAAGACACCTGGCCGAGCAGACCGTTGTCAAAGTGCCTGCCTCTGAAGCCAGCGACCACAGTGTGCGGCGTGCGTAGTCTAATGTAAATAGTTTACATTTCTCTTGCAGGACTCTCAACTGTTTATTGGCATCAAATTCTACGGACTGCCGCCAGTGGCGCAAGGTACAGTGTGTACTAATTACATTACGTAGAGTGTAATGGCATATGCGTATTTTCCTCAGATTACTACATTTTGGACGTCAGCAAAACCTTGTCTAAGCGACATGGACGAAAATCAAAGATTTCGTTGGCTACCGAAGCTTTGGTGTTCACTGCCAGAATCAGACGCGGCCGCAAACAAAAGGGTTCGGTTCCGTCCCTGTCTTCCGATTTTTATCGTCAACTCCGTCGTTTTAGAAGTATCTCGTGCCGGCTGTTCTTGTCAAGGAGATACGTGCGGCTGCTGTGAACATTTGGAAATAAAGAAAATTCATTTGAATGACACAGGTTGGTTGTGTGTACTATACACGGAGTGCGCTGTGTACATACATACGTATTGTTCAGGTTGTGTGAACATAACCTATCTGCCTAAGGAAGTTGGCGTAGAGCTGTCGTTTTCTATTAATGGCAAGGTTTACTATGACGACAAAGTTTCAGGTAAACAAATAGACGTTTGAGACGGTCTGTTTTTGATCGTTTAAAATTTGGACCGGTTCAAATTGCACATACATAACACCGTTGACAAAGCGACCCGTTTTAGTTCGCAATCCGCCTCCGATTTGTTTTGGTGTCCCCGATCTGAAAGAGTATGCCAGCATCTGCATCCGATTCACTAATATAACCTTCTCCGACAGCAAACTGTCGGCCTGCGCCGAACTGGAAGCAGAATTGTACCACGTGCGAGTGGCCGAATACAAGATGGGCTGCTTCCACATCGGACCACTCGACCGGAAACAGAAGGAAATTGTCTAAAATTGCGACAGACGTTAGAATGAACGACACGGGTACCAAAGAGCGTTACATTACATTTGTTTGCACATGTGGACACTGTTTATGCTACAGTAAAGTGCCAAACGACAAGGGGATGTGAAATGACCAGACAAACAATGACACGTTCACAATTCAACGGAAGTTTTCTTAGCTTTTTTGGCACTAGATTCATCAGCAGTGCCGGCAGATCGCCGAGTGCTGCATCGTGCACTCTCGTCTGACGCACTGTCCGCTTCTTCCAACTGCAGGTGGTCGCTTGAATGATCTGGAGTTGGACTTGTTTTCGCTTGCTGTTCGTCCGAATTATCGGTGGAACTTGGGCTCAGCTCCTCTAACCGTTCATCGATTAGCCGAAACACCGAGTCAACGGCCGAGTGAGACGTCACCTCGTGCTTGGTGGTTCCTGAAACGGTTCTGACGCCCACTGACCGACTGGTGCTGGTTTTACCTGCGGACACGCACTTGATTCCGTGTCGACTGAATGAAACAGGAGAATCGAGGCGTTTAGAACTGGTGACCCAGTTGACAGCCACCTACACAGCTTCAGTTAGCACCCTCTCTCTAAACTAAGACACTGAAATACCTTGCGCAAATGCTGCCACCAATCTGCCTTTGAGTTTAAGGGAGTTCCATGCACAGAATCGGTAAAAGAGACCGCGAAAACGCGCTGCATGAATTCGGCTCTCTTTTCTTCCGCCTCAAATCAATAGACGTTTCTTTCTGCAGTCGGGCCTGATTTACTACTGCCTACCAAGCTGGTTGTCACGATTCCACCGGCACTGTGAGCTACGATTGCGATATGAGGTGCCTTCGCAGAAGAAATGAAATGCTCCCACACGTACAAACCGTGAGACGCCGGATCTTCACTGCCCTGTAAGGATTTAGGTGCTTTACGCCGACTAAACAGGTGCTAGTGCTAAACGCCTATGCTTTACGATAACTGAGCAGATGCCAAACGCCGACTCAGCTTTTACGATACGCCGACTTGTAATTCTTATAACCTAACAGCTGCCTCTGTGTATTTTGCATGCATAGTAGTATGCAAGTGCAGGGTATGGGGCACATACATACAACTTAAGATGCGTATTCATAGACCTACGTATTTCTAAAGAGAATTTCAATATGTAGTCTTACTTTATAGTTGTCAAATTCAGGTCCAATAATATTGGAGGTATGGTCCAATACATATTATGTAGGTTGTAGTTGGTAGTCTGCAGTACTACGAACTAGGTCTATCTCAAGCCGTGGCGTACAAACCTTTTACACATAGCAAAAAAAATTTACGTCCCCAGTTGAAAAACTTTAAAAATATAGTTTACCTTTTGAAAACCACGGGCTAGAAAACATAAAAATTGGGTCACCATAGAGCGACCACTTAGAAAACTGTGTTCGCAGTTTGAGATCAGTCAGTGGCACTGGCACTTCAAAAATCTACAACTAACAACAAAAAGCAATTGACTCGAAAACTTTACTGCAGGGAGTCCAAAATACTGATGATTATCATATATTATAAAGCCTATAATTCTTAACACTAGAATGAAAGCTTTTTTATGGATAGGAAGGATTTTTGAAGTTTTCCTAGCGATGGAAATTTTCCAGGCATAGATAAACTGTCTAATGGTAAAGAGAGATCTCTGTCTTGCTGTAGAGTACCCTCTGATTGCATGTGTTCTGGTATCTGATTAGGAGCCAGTCCACGAAAAACTCAACATTAGGTTGTACAGCTGAAATTTCAAAATCATCCTACAGATCTGAAACTTTCAGCCTTTGTAGAAAAGAAATAAAGTTTTGCCATCCGATTTTCTGTAGCTGCTCTAGAACTGGAATTATGGGCCTTCAAAAATAGGTTTGGCTGTTTTCGGGCAGACCTCCCTAGCTTTGAAGGGCTCCCGTTCGCTAGTCTGTCGACCTAACGTTATCAGTTACAGCCCGTTAGAAAGGCTATTTCAAACAGTTTCGAGTGCTTTTAACAACTTATGAAAAAATTGGAATGATCTTGTGCAATCGGTCCTAAAATTTAACAAGCTATACAGTCCCGCTGACAAACAGCTCGACCAACAGCCAGAATTGGACCAATTTGCCAACAAGACCGACCGGCGCGCTGGGTTACCATCGTCCGATAATCGGGTCGGCTAGGGACGGACAAGACCAGATTCTGACCAACTGTTGACGCGACCAACACACCAACACTAATTACACCTCAGCCGGTGCGCGTCAGATTTGGTCCGGGCAATATTTGGTCCGGCCGGACCAAATCTGACAATTTTGTGCCAGCAGATTCAGTCCGGGCACCGCAGATATGGTCCGGGTAGATGTAATAATTAAAGGTAGGGAGTAAAACCGGCTTGGCTCTGCCAGGCCTCTCTGATAAGAGGTAGCCAGCGATCTGGCATCACTGTCCGCTTTGTGCGGGTTGGCTATGGAGGCAGAGCAATATATCGCGCTGATTGTTTATATTTCCGATTCTGTGTACCCAGACTTTGCTTCTGAAAATCAGAAACGCGTCCTCCGAAAGGATTTCATCTCTAACGAGAGAGTACTTTACTTTGCGGGAACAGATAAGGTGGTATTGGTGATGGTCTGGTTTCATTCATCAACCTGCACTACCCCTCTTACTGCAGTCGATGAAGACCGCATGGATGTATCAGCTAGTCAAGCTCTTCTTCCAAGCCACCTTACCTCTGATTCCTTTCTCTACCCACCCTCTGCAACTCTCCCCCTTATCAAGATGTCCAGAACATCTGGTGGTAGGTAACGCCCCACTCTGCCATACAAAAAGGTGCGTCTGTTGGCCTGATATCAACAGCTAATGGCTGATGACCAGGGCGAGAAATCAAACAACCAAACAAACTATTATTAAACGCTATTGGAATTAAACAGGAAATTGTAATACACGGACCAAATATGCCAGACCCGGACCAAATATGGCGTGACACCGGCACCCCACAAATAGCACCAACAAAGGCGTGCAAAGGATGTCTGGCTGTTGTCCTAACTCTGGACCAATTCTGGCAGTTGGTCGAGCTGTTTGAGAGCGGGATTGTATCTCAAAAGTGAATATAGTATGTCAGCGGGTGACTAGCATATTCGGAATCTCCGTTTGTTTCTGCGTCTAACGGTCCGAACATGCTAACATTGACGTGGACACATTCAGTTGAAAGTAGAGTGGTTGCACTCTTTCCCTAAACGTTAACAAGCCATATCTCATAAGTGAACAGGAGAACAGGCGAGTGAATAACAGATTCAGAATCTCCATTTGTTTCTGCGGCGAATGGTACCAACCTTGTTTATATTGACTGAGACCTAGGCACTCAAACATTCAGTTGATTGAAGGTAGTCATGTGAGGTGAAGATCCCGTGTGTCACGGCGGCCACGGCATCCGTGAAAGCGGTTGTTTGTGGGTTTGAAACCTGTCGAAGCGACTGGAAGTAGTCGACGTAAAGCCCAACCCAGACCGCCGAAAGCCGGTGATGGATGGCCAGTAGATAAATGGGAACCGAACCGGAGCTGCCGTTGCACATAATGGCAGCAAAGGGGAGGGTTGTTTGTAGACAGGGCTACCCCATTGAAGGGCTCTGAAAAGAAGGAGGGGTTTTCTGAGCTGTCCGAAAGGACAGTGGAACTCATAAACAGACAAACAAACAAACAAACAAGGTAGGGTGCTTTTTGGGTCACACCACTAACTTCTGTTTGGCTGTCAAGTGCTGTTTTACAGGGGATTTTGGCAATTTTTGTGTCTGAAATTGTAAGACCCGTCCTAAGAAAGACAGACAGACACCTATAGGGTTAAAAAAAAGTTAGTTACAAGTCAGCGTATCGCAGCTGCTGAGTCCGCGTTCAGCGCCCGCTCAGTCGGCGTAAAGCATACACATGGGCCGGGGGTTAGGGGGTTTAGCCCCCTCACCGGCTCATACCCCCCTCGGTCAGCCATACCCCCTCACCGACCCCCCTACTGGAGGGCGAAAGTTTTCGCTTATTTAAGGCAAAATAGGCGTTTTTTGGACTTTTTCGGACCCCCGAGGTGTAGTCGGCGTTTGGCACCTGTTCAGTGGTCGTAAAGCACCACCTCAGTCGACGTTTAGCTTCTAGTCGGCGCATGGCACCTCTGAGCAGCAATAAAGTCGACGTAAGGCACCTGAATTGTGTAAGCACCTAACCTGTGTAGAAAACCAAAACCAGTCTTTCAAACTCAGTCAACTTTCTAATCGATCTTGGCGCGTCAGTCAGTCGCGTCTTGGCCACGGATAGTTTGCGCTATCCCGTGTGTCACGGCGGCCCCGGCATCCGTGAGAGCGGTTGTTTGTGGGTTCGAAACCGGTCGAAGCGACTGGAAGTAGTGGACGTAAAGCCCAACCCAGACCGCCGAAAGCCGGTGATGGCCAGTAGGTAAATGGGAACCGAACCGGCGCTGCCGTTGCACCCAATGGCAGCAAAGGGGAGGGTTGTTTGTAGACAGGGCTACCCCATTGAAGGGCTCTGAAAAGAGCGAGGGGTGTCCTGAGCTGTCCGAAAGGACAGTGGAACTCATAAAACAAACAAACAACAAATCGATGGCTGATACAGAAAAGTTGTTTACTTTTATTGATCGAGATTTGCCGTTTTTGTCGACAACTCTGTTGAGATTTGTGTTCAGCACAACCACACCCCATCCTCGTTCGAAAGCTTTTCGAATGTAAGGCAGCTGCGTTCCAGAATCGATACAATCGTTGATTATCAGCCTGAAATGAGCAAACCAAACATAACTAGAACAATCGCGCACTTAATAACGGCAAAAATAACACTTTCACCACATGTGGTAGGGATATCACATGACAACATTACGCCGCCATTGGTACATACATGGGCCGGGGGTAACCCCCGGCCGACCCAAAACGCCTCGGCCGATCGTACCCCGTTCTCGAGCCCCCTCCCGGAGGGAGAAAATTTTCGCTTATTTACGACAAAATAGGCAGCCGGCACAGTTGGTGTAGTGGTTTAGGCCACATGGCCACTGTGCGCGACGTCGTGCGCTCATCCACTCGGCGGGGCAGTTTCTTGCCGCAAAGAGTTGGTCGTCGGCATAAAGCTCCACCCAGGCCACCGAAAACTGGTTACAGCGAGTAGGCAAAATGGGAACCAACTGGATCTGACATTGCACCGAAGCCGCTCCAACAGCATGCCACGTTGGAAAAGAAGATCAATGACGCCAGGGGCTGCCTGAGAAACAGCAACAAGGCCAATACCGGTTTAGTGCCCTGGCCGGGCGGCCGTTCGGAGCTGTCAGCACCATGACGTCAATGCGCCAGGCGCTCTCTTAGTACCTAACGCCCAACAGCATGGCTAGAGTGGCTGGCAGTGATAGAAGGGAAACGTCCGAGATGACGAACTCCAGGGGGTTGCGCAATGGACCACATAGGTCTGAGCGTAGGGCCGTAAGGTCCTCCCCGCACATCGGATCGGGTCGGAGAAAATAGGCGTTTTTGGACTTTCTTCGCCCCCCTCCCCCCAGAGGTCTCCAGACCACCCTCCGGATTTTTCCGGCCCATGTATGCATTGGTATCGGTACCACGGAACGGAATCCGATCAATGGCCGTTAAGTACGACTAGAATAGAAAGCATGGAGCCAAATTATAAACTTACCTCCTGGCCCACTGTCCGGCCCGTACCACACCGGCGCCGTGGATCAAAATCAGGAGCCCTTTCTCGTTAGTCCACGCGTCTTGTGAAGCGAAAAAGAAGCCACGCGCTTGCCCTCGCGTCCCACCAACCTGAACCGGTCCAATTCAGTTTCTCGTCCACAAAGCTAATCAGCACTGCTTTACCGGAATTTCAATTCTCTGAAGAGAAGCCTGCTCAAGCATACGATAGACCTCTTCTGTTATAACCTAAAGCAGGAACAGCCACATAGAATAACTTCTAACAAGCAGTAACCAACTTCTCCTAACGCATCGTAGTGCAGTTGGTTGTAAGCGTGGTCCCCTTTGCGAACTGCAAACACAAACGGGGCGCCCGCTTCTTTGCTGACTAACTTTCCGTCAACAAATTCGTATCCAAACCCTTCCAGTGTGGTTGCAAATTCGGGCAAGTTCTCAGCTTCCTGTCGTCTAGCAGTCGAACGATTGTACATGATAAACAAGACACAAGCCAATGCAAATACACAATCCAGCTCTGCAAAAGAACTTATCACCACAGTTCCTCGCGAGACAGTTCCTTGCCGACATTTCCTCGTTGTAGGAAAAATATGCCGTTATTGAGCCCTAAGCAATTATGCGAAATGATGCCGATTTCAAACTTAAAGCGCAAATGGTAGCTGCCTTGACATCTAAACTTTAATACTGACAACAATTCCCCCTTTGGTACGCGTTTATCACGAAGCATGCATGCACAAAAGTTACGATTTGTTGGCACGAAAAACCTCCGTGCCCGTCTTTAGGTGAACATACATACACGTACAGTCAAAGAGTACAAATTTATAAAATCGACAAAAGGGCTTTTGTTTACTTCAGGTTTTCGAATGCACCCAAATCGTCTGCCCCCCCCGAGTCTCTTTCACTATACTTGACTACGCAGTTTGACAGATAAAGGGTTTTTATTCCAGAGGAAATGTCGCGCGAGTAACTGTCCGCGGCGAATTGTCGTCGTGCAGCCGCAAAAGAACTCCGGTCCAACAGCTATCCACTTAATACAGAAAATACAAAAACGCTATACCTTGTATGTACACTATGACAACACAAATTACTCATCTGAAGCGACTCTAATCTAACCAATTTCTTCGCACGTTTTGACATAAAAAAAACAAAAATGGCAAAGATTTTTTGTTAAATACTTTTTCATTGATACTCAAAACTCGAAAACGGCTTTTTGCAAAGGAAAAAAGGACAAATTCTCCAAACTGAAAGAAGTGACAAATTTGGGTAAGTAGTACACATTGCAAACCGTTTCGACACTGGTCAAAGTTTCAAAGTGACGCAATGCGCGGTAAATACAAAAAATAGCGCCGTAGCTCTGACTCGACAGATCAAAAATATGGCAGATAGTCAGAAAAGTAAATAAAAATTTATGCTAAATAACGACGAACTTGAATTACACAGAGATCAGATATAATCATAGAAGTTGACTGGTGATTGAGCTAAAGTAGCAGATGAGTGGCGTCAGAAACTGGATGCTGACCTCGGCTGTAGGAGAGACACGTTAACCTCAAAGGCAAACTTTAAATGCAAACTTAGACGTACTCCTGCTGGCTGACGCTCGTAGTCCGGGAACGCTCATCAGATGGTTTAGTGGCCACAACCATTCGGAATTCACTTCCATCACCGAAACCGACCAGTAGCCATATAAGGCGATGTATAAAACCAGCAGCACCTGAAGGAGCACAACTACAACCACTTGTCTGACAGTGGTAAAGATTTGTACTGTACACATACGAAAGGTAAATATAACACAGCGCGAATGACCACACCGACACCCAATGACTTTGTAGCAACCGATCTTTCTGAAAATATCAATATGTAAGTACGTATGTGCACAGCACAAACGAGCCGAACCGAATGGTACAGGTGCCCAATGAAGTGGAACCCCGGTTCCGTTCCAACACAGTAGGTGTACGACACCATGGTTTACATTTCATAGTACCATACCATATTAAGAGTCAGTCTCTGATTCGATCGAGTCTTGGTTAGGGCCCGACCGGATATCCGGATCCGGATCCGGCCGGATATGGCCATATCCGGATCCGGATCCGGATATTACCTGCCGGATATGCCGGATATCAGTCACAGATGAGAAAACGTGATTTTTTACGTATTTTGAACATAAATATTGCATTCGACCGAATGCTTGTCAGAAATTTCTTGAGGCGATTGTAATCCATGACCCCAGTAGTTCATATAACCCTGATTTCTGTGCAAAGGATAACACCCTCATTTTTGACAATGCTAATTTTTCACCTTGACTGAAAGTAAAAATCCGCCAGATTTTAACCGGTTTTGTGAAAAAGCTGAGCTCTTCAGGTTCTTAAGTCCATATAAAGATTGGTTAACTTGCAAAATTTGGCAAAGATCCGATGAAGGGTTCTTGAAATATTTACGTTAAAAATTGACATCTGAAAATTCGGGTCAGTTCATTTCGGAAGGGGATAACTCCAAGCTACAGAAGGCGAGCAGGCTAGGACTTGGCCAAAACAAACTCAACAAAAATAATAATACTAATGTGATACAATGAACATCACAAAACAGCCAAGCAGACTGGATTTCTATGTTTAGGATAGTCGCCTTGTTTTTGCTAATTTTTCACTTATTAAAAATAAAAAATCAAAAATAAAAAACGAACTATTATTAAGGCAAGTTTATACCGTAAATCTGTACTTTACAGAGATCAAAGCGTCTCTTTTCAGTTGCAGAATGGAGATGAATGGCTTGAGACTCTAAACTCAGAATGGAAATCTTAACTGAGATTTTTCAAATTCATAATTTTTTAGTTTGTAAAACTAGGACAGGTCTACCAAAAGGTCCGCTAAGTATACCACATTAGAGAGAACAAATTTGAACATGCAAACAATAATTTAGCAAAGGTCTGTGATCTCAACCATTTTTATCTAAAAATTACGAAATGAGCTGAACTTTCATGCCAAACTGTGTTTCCCCTCCTGTTTTTTTCAGATGAGGTCTGTATCTGTAAAATAGGTATGCCTAATAAATCCTAAAGATTGCATAGACATTCCGACCAAACTCGAAAATGCTTGGAAAGCGTCCAGTTATAAATTTCTAGCCGCGGTGATAAAATATGCAAATATGCAAAAAATATGTACATATCTAATTTTTGCATGCATATGATATATGCAATATCACATGCATCGCAAAAACCCGATATTATCCAACCATAGTTTGAACTACAATTATTAGATGTTGTTTTTAATCAACTGTTATAGAACAAAGAAATGTATATATGTGGTTTATTGCATTATAAAAAATTTTTAAGCTGATCAATGATATCCGGCATATCCGGATCCGGATCCGGCCGGATATAGGTGTATCCGGATCCGGATCCGGTAGAAATTTGTATCCGGTCGGGCCCTAGTCTTGGTATGTCAAGTTGAAAATCGAACTTTTGCGTAGAGACCTGTGCGTTGGTGTACTAATAGGCATTCATGAGTTATTTTAAACCTGCAAAGGGTTTATGGATTTGACGCTCCATTCCCGAGATACAAGCCGCCAAAAATCGGCCTGCTTAACTATGGGACCAAAATTCTCAATTCTAATTTCTTTCGTACCAATAAGAGTTGGGACTAAAAAATTGGGGATTTTAGGTAATTTTTTGAGTAGTTTAAGAATTTTTGGTCCAAAATTATTTTTGAGTAAAAATTTTTTTTGCGACCACCTTTGGCCGGTCCTAGCTCGTCTGCAACCCCCCCTACACAGTTTTTTTTATTTCAGAATTTTGTAGCGCTATCAATTTGCCAGACTATGGTGTAAAGCATTTTGGGCAGTGACCCGACATTCGTGAGATATTCGCCCCCGAATGGCCAAAACCATGCAGAATTTGCTAGTTTTGCAGTACACAAAGCTACGATGCCGGATTACTTTCATTATAATAAGAGTTGGGACTATAAAATTGGGGATTTTAGGTAACTTTTTGAGTATTTTAAGAATTTTTGGTCCAAAATTATTTTTGAGTAAAAATTTTTTTTGCGACCACCTTTGGCCAGCCCTAGCTCGTCCGGAACCCCCATACACAGGTTTTATATTTCAGAATTTTGTAGCGCTATCAATTTGCCAGACTTTGTTGTAAAGCATTTTGGGCTGCGACCCGACATTCGTGAGATATTCGCCTCCGAATAGCCAAAACCGTGCAGAATTTGCTAGTTTTGCAGTACACAAAGCTACGATGCTGGATTACTTTTATTATAATAAGAGTTGGGACTAAAAAATTGGGGATTTTAGGTAACTTTTTGAGTAGTTTAAGAATTTTTGGTCCAAAAATATTTTTGAGTAAAAATTTTTTTTGCCACCACCTTTGGCCAGCCCTAGCTCGTCCGGAACCCCCCTACACAGGTTTTTTTATTTCAGAATTTTGTAGCGCTATCAATTTGCCAGACTTTGTTGTAGAGCATTTTGGGCTGCGACCCGACATTCGTGAGATATTCGCCTCCGAATAGCCAACACCGTAGCTTTGTGTACTGCAAAACTAGCAAATTCTGCACGGTTTTGGCCATTCGGAGGCGAATATCTCACGAATGTCGGGTCGCAGCCCAAAATGCTTTGCACCAAAGTCTGGCAAATTGATAGCGCTACAAAATTCTGAAATAATAAAAACTGTGTAGGGGGGTTCCAGACGAGCTAGGGCTGGCCAAAGGTGGTCGCAAAAATTTTTTTACTCAAAAATAATTTTGGACCACAAATTCTTAAACTACTCAAAAAGTTACCTAAAATCCCCAATTTTGTAGTCCCAACTCTTATTATAATGAAAGTAATCCGGCATCATAGCTTTGTGTACTGCAAAACTAGCAAATTCTGCATGGTTTTGGCCATTCGGAGGCGAATATCTCACGAATGTCGGGTCACTGCCCAAAATGCTTTACACCATAGTCTGGCAAATTGATAGCGCTACAAAATTCTGAAATAAAAAAAAACTGTGTAGGGGGGGTTGCAGACGAGCTAGGACCGGCCAAAGGTGGTCGCAAAAAAAATTTTTACTCAAAAATAATTTTGGACCAAAAATTCTTAAACTACTCAAAAAATTACCTAAAATCCCCAATTTTTTAGTCCCAACTCTTATTGGTACGAAAGAAATTAGAATTGAGAATTTTGGTCCCATAGTTAAGCGGGCCGATTTTTGGCGGCTTGTATCTCGGGAATGGAGCGTCAAATCCACAAACCCTTTGAAGGTTTAACATTACTTATGAATGCCTCTTAATACGCCAACGCACAGGTCTGTACGCCAAAGTTCGATTTTCAACTTGACATAGGGATAAGGGCGGAGACTCGATCGAATCAGAGACTGACTCTTAATATGCCGTTAAGTGCCTGGCGGTAGCATACGCATTATGTACAGTGAAATACTAACGGGCTGTTGGGTCGGTTTTTTCTTGGTTTCTCTAGTTCATTTAAAAAAAAACGGTTTTACCCGAGGGACTCGTTTTCCTAAAAAACTAAAATTTCGTTGAAATCTGCAATGAAAAGTGACTGATAAAAATTTTTCCTGTCATATCGGAAAATAACTTTTGGAAAAAAACTGGCTTGACTAACACCAAATTTCAAGGGTATGTGTGACGTGGTGCTTTACGAAGTCTTAACGAAAATTCCCAGTATATGTATACGCAACATACATGCAATTGGTGGGCTACCCCCTGCTGGAAAGGCCAAACCCCCTCCCCCCGAGACAGGTTAAGTGACCCCCGGTCAAGTACCAATAGTGGCTCCAGTACTAACAAACTGGCTCAGAAATCACTAATTTTTAGCCTAAAATTCGCTTCAAAAGCCTTTGGAAACTGAATTTGGCGTTTCCACTGCTGATATTTAAGAAAAATCGGGGTTTTTGGAAGCCCCTTGTCATTTTTTGCTTGTTTTTAGCTCTAAAACGCTATTTGGCAGCTTAAAATAGCGATTTTTAGCCTCCTTACTGAAAAAAAACGTAGTAAAAACTCATATCCAGGCGTTTTGGAGCTTTTAAAAATTTTGGACCCACTTTGGGCGAAACCCCCCTCGACCGACCCGCCGCCTTAAGAAAACCCAGGTCGGCCCGGAGCTGGTATATGCATGATAGGCAAGAGAATGAATAAAAGAGTAGCAAAAATGTACCACTCAGTGGCCGGACGAGTAATGATGCGCTGCACCATAACTACCGGAGCGATCGTAAATTTCCCGACCGCTGTGGTAATTGCGCATGTGCTTTATTGCAGCGCAAACTGATTTCTAAGCAAACATGGTGTTCACAAAATTTCTAGTGATTATCTACAACGGCAATTCATTCCATTATTCGGTCTAAGATCTTCATTTGTCATGATGACTAAAAGAAGTGTCCAAGATTGCAAGCTATCTGTGAAATGAATCAGGCTTTCTGCATTTGTAAAGCTTTTCATTTCAAACGCAGCATTCGTGCTTGTTCATGTATAGATCCTTGGCACAGGCCTTGCCTTACCTTTCTTTGCCTTTATCCATACTGTCGTAGACCTATGGAATCAACGGGGCCAGCTCAATTACGAAAGTAAGATCGAATAGCCGCTCAGAAATCTTTTTACATTGGCGAATTTACCGATGCCTCCAGTTGGCATTGGCCATGCGCTATTATTGCAATATAAACACGAACGCACGAACCTCATTGAAAAGTCAGCCAGTAAGCGTCTATTCTCGGAAAAGCTTACTCTGGGTTTTCAGTTGAGCATTCAGTCTCTCTATGTGTCGCTGTTTCCGCGCGTAGTTAGCGAACTCAGACACCGGTGACAGCACTGCCAATTCATCACCAATCTCAGCCAACTCCGTCTGCAGTGCTTTCAAACGCGCTTTCTCTTCCGAGTTGACAAGGAACCATCGTTCAATCTGTAGGTAACTCCTGCCAACGTGCTAACACATTAGTGAGGTACCAAGGGGTGCACGATTTTTTAAAAGCTTAAAAATCCCAAAATAGTGGTGCCCATTATTTTTCACACTCGGACCAACTTTCAAATGCGCAACGGTTTGCCACCAGTTCCGACTTTCCTCACTTCCGGCTTTCATATAAAAATTACTTTTCTTCTGTTTGAAAACACTAAAACAGAACGCGGCTTTTTAAGCATTTCCAGGTACAGTCTGGCACTTAACGCCGTTTATGGCACTGGCATTTAGTGCCGGTACCTAGACTAGTGGCATTATGGTACCTGTAGCGATCGACTGGAATTCCGGTTCCGTGCTGAAGGGTGCCGGAACCGGAACTTTTTGACTTTTCGCTCTTTTTGGAAGCAAACTTGCTATCTTCCATGCCATAACGCTAAACACTATTAATAAACCACCTAAAAACTTTGTTTTAGACAACAATTTTGATCGATATAACTACTTTTTGTAAGAAGTGAACTTTCTCGGTAATTTACTGCAGCCCAAATGGTGATCAACATTTTACAGTAGTTTCAGGTGGAACATTTCAGTTGTGTCGACACTTTAAAGCCGAAATTTAAACAAACAGAGGTTTTCAAGTTCCAAACCTAAAAAATGACGAAATAATCAAGGATGTGTGGCGGTTTCTGTAGAGGGAATATAGGATTCTCTGAAAAATCAGTCAACTGCCCCAATCGATGCTTTTGGTAGTTAAACGGTAGGTAAAGACTTTTTGGACATGTAAAACAGTAATGTTTCATGGTAGTTGTGCTGTTCTAACTTTAGCAAAGTAAATGTGTAGTGTAGCTAATTTATTATAGCGTTTCGACGTACAGTAGTGTGTTGCGTAGCTTGCAGTAAACCTGCTTATCGCGTTTATATAAGCTGTTCTACCGGTCACTCAATGTCAGTGCACAGATGTGCGCACGTTGGGGTACGTGCTGTGTAGTGCTAGAATAAACCTTTGAAGGGAAGCGACAACTCTTGTTTGTTGTTGAGTATATACTGTAGCTTACGCATTTAGCCAGGTAACTTTAGGTGTTTTTTGGCGTTTGTTGCTCGTATGAGGATAGATCAGCTTTACTGCGCTGTCTGGTCACTTATGATGCGGTCACTACAGTTGCCACCTAAGGTGTCTACAGGTTACTGTGTTGTCTGGTATGATTCAGGTGCCTTACGCCGACTTTATTGCTGCGGAGAGGTGCCATACACCGACTAGGTGCTAAACGCCTACTGGGGTGGTACTTTACGACCACTGAGCCAGACATGGGCAAAGGGGGGGGGCTGCGGGGGGTTAAGCCCCCCTCAGGCTCTGACCTACCCCCCCCATTAGCCGGCCGCTACCCCCCTCAGGAATTTTTTGGAACAATTTTGTATAGAAAATTATGATAAAAATATGCCTGGATTAGGTGTAAATGACCTCAGAATAGCTTATTTTAATGAAAAATAAGCCAAAAAACCTTGATTTTAGCCAAAAATCGGACTTTTTGGCTTACCACCCCTCAGCCCCCCTTCAGGCGCTCCTACCCCCCTCAGCCCCCCTCAGGAATTGAAAATTCTACTCCCCCTCAGCCGAAATGCTAGCCCATGTCTGCACTGAGCAGGTGCCAAACGCCGACTTCACCTCAGGTGCCTTACGCCGACTGAGTGGGTGCTAAACTCCGACTCAGCAGTTGCGATACGCCGACTTAAATTCAGCGATTTTCCCACAAAATTTCCATACTGTGAATAAAATAAAAAATTTTCGAAATGGGCCTTCAAAAAGCCTAACAACACTACTGGTAAGCGACAGTTTTATGCTAATTCTGTATTTCTGAACTTGTTACGGAACCACGTCGACTAAAAGTAGCCTAAACCTGCTGCTAGAGCTACATTTTACGTTTACATTTTATGAAAGAGTCGGAAGTGGGGAAAGTCGGAACTGGGTTTCCGTCAAGAAGCCTCCATATGTCTGCACTAGTAGCATATGATTTGCAAATTTGTGTACGTTTTATTCTCCCTGATCTATATGCCTTGCATTTCCATGCAGAAATACATGAAAAGAACTCATAACGTACCATTTTGGCCACATAGGAAACGATGGTAGGAGAATAGCAGGACAGCAAGACGACGAACACTGGCAACACACAAACATCTCCCATTGCTTGTGTAGACCTAGATAATTTGCTGATACATGCGCCAACGACAAGAACAACGAACAGTCCAGGAAACCAGCACTGAGTTTTCACGCTTTAGAGGACGGATATCGCATTAAAAATTAGCTAACTTATTATATGGGCGGCGGGGTTCAAACGCTAACATAGAGGTACATCTAGCAAAACTGAGTGAGGGCCAAACCCGAGGACGGTGGAACTTGGTCTATATCTACCCCAAATACCACGCCACCGTGGCACGGCGTTTTATCGAAAAAATTTTGGCCGTGGAATTTCAACCCTTTTGTCTTCCTCAGCGGTTTAAAAATACGAAATTTTTCTCTATATATTTCTGTCGTTTTCGAAGACTGATTTTTCAAAACTTTCTGGCTCTGGCTGGGTTCTTGCTCAATCAGGCCTCGTACACCGATAAAACTATTAAGAGTCACATTTTATACGAACCGGGCACGTGGCGGAACATGAAATCTTCGGACCTATACTATTTGTGTGATTAATCTGGTCATTAGTATTTCTGTTCGCCAATACTGCTTGGGTATTTATGGCTAATAACGTGATTTTGGACATTTTCTACTTGTGCAACAGCGTAATTGAACAGATTGGGCTGATATTTTCAGCATAGATTATGTTTACCATAACAACTCTTCATGCAAAGTTTGGAGCTGATCGACTCAGGCCCGCATGAATAGCATCGATTTTAAGCGGTTTTTCAAAAAGTCGAAAAAAGTTTATTAGCCAGCTTCAGGATTTTGCTCATGCTTTCAGGCTTCCAGGGAAGATACATAGTAGTACTTGTCTTTCGCTACACGCCGGTGTTTTCACTTTTTTTGGACTCGGTCCCATTTTTGAGTTATTGACTGATGCCTCCCATAGAGGCACTTTTACATTTGGAAGACAGGCCCTCCGAGGCGCCCTATAACTGGTGCGTCCCCATAGGGGTTCTTTTATACTTGGAAAACAGGCCCTCCTGAGCATGCCTTATACCTGGTGCGTCCCATTAGGGGTACTTTTATATTGGAAAACAGGCCCCCTGAGCGTGCCCTATAATTGATGCGTCCCCTAGAGGTACTTTTATATTTGGAAAACAGGCCCTCTCGAGCGTGCCCTATAACTGATGCCATACTTGTACTAGGGGGTTATCCCTAGCTAGAAAGGCCAAACCCGCCTCACCCCCATCACCAAAAAGACCGTTTAGTAGGGGCCCCGACCCAAAATGCAAGTACTTACTATAGTAGCGGCTCAGAAGGAACTGACTTTTTGCTCAGTAAAATTCATTTGAAAGCTTTGCAAACCGAATTTGGCTTTGGCATTTCCACTGCTGATGTTTAAGAGAAATCGTTGTTTTTGGAGCTAAATGCTGTATCAAACAACTGCTTTTCATTGTTAGACTATTGTTTACACACTCTAACACACCAGCACATAGGTACACAACAACACAACCAACTTGCATTGGGGAGAGCACTCGAACTGAAAATTTTGGACGCATACGACCAAATGTGGTATCAAATGACTGCTGACGGTCTCTTGATTATTATTTTACACATCAACTAATTACTGCATGCTATATTCAGCTTTACCACAAGTGTGCTTGGTGCACTGCACGCGGGCGGGCACAAATCGCCTCCCCAAGAAGTTGGAAAGTTGGAAAATGGAAAATATAAAAAATAGAAAATGCTTCCCAACAATTTGGAAATTAGGAAAACATGCACAATAACAACCAACACCACCGGATGCAAAAAAATTTGCGTATCGGTAACGCCAGCAATTCGGCACCGGTATGAGATCCCGCCATCACAATAGACTCATATGTCTGTCCAAAAGTTCCACAACAGAAGAATGGCTATAATTGCGGAGTTTTCGTCTGTGCTTTTGCTGCGTTCATCTAATCTGATTGTCGCATTTTAGCTGCACCACTAGTGCCTATTCTAACAGCAGTTGAGCACTTGGATGCACTATGCATGCACGTATTTCGTAAACTTCACTTACAGGCTGATATATAGCACTGGAGGCAGCTTTGTGCCTACCTATCCGATCCGATCCGATGTGCGGGGGGCCTTACGGCCTGCGATCAGACTCGAGGTCCATTTCGCTTCCCCGTGATTCGTCATCTCGGACGTTGCCCTTCTTTCACTGCCAGCCACTCCTAGCCATGCTGCTGGGTGCCGGTCACCAGGAGGGCGGCCGGCATGCCGATGCCATGATGCTGACAGCTCCCGACGGCCGAGGGCTCCCCGGGCTCCCCGGCATAGTTGTTTTCTCAGACAGCTTCTGACATCGTAGATGTTCTTCCCAACGCGGCATGCTTTGTGGAGCGGCTTCGGTGCAACGGCAGATCCAGTTGGTTCCCATTTTACCTACTCGCTGTAACCAGCTTTCGGTGGCCTGGGTGGAGCGTTGTGCCGACGACCAACTGTTTGCAGCAAGAAACTTGCCGCGCCGAGAGGATGAACCACTACAACCGCTAGGGATGCAGGGGCCACCGTGACTCAGAGGCAGCGAGCTACCCACTGAGCCAACGACGCGGCTTGTGCCTACTACTGTTGATTGGGTATACCGAACCCATACCGAAAAATGGGTATTTTTGGGAATACCTACCCAATAAATACCTACCCATTCCAGGTAATAAATACCCATACCGGGTATACCAATTATTTTCGGAATACCCAGGTATTTGGGAATCGGTATTTTTTGTCCAGCTTAGTGCAATTTTTATCTAAAATTCCCTATGATCACAATGTCTTCTTTGTAATTTTGCATTTTTGGGGTATGCAGAAACGCATTCTATTACGATATCCTCCCAAAACATCGAATTTTAAGGATTTTTAGTCCTCTGACCCTACTCCCTGTCGCCGGCACAGTTGGTGTAATGGTTTAGGCCGCATAGCCACTGTGCGCCATGTCGCGCGTTCATCCTCTCGGCGCGGCAAGCTTCTTGCCGCAAAGAGTTGGTCGTCGGCACAAAGCCCAACCCAGGCCACCGAAAGCTGGTGACAGTGAGTAGGTAAATGGGAACCGACTGGATGTGCCGTTGCACCAAAAGCCGCTCCCTGAAGCATTCCGCGTTGGAGGAGAAGACCACGATGTCAGGAGGTGTCTGAGAGACCAACTATGCTTGGGGATCCGTCTGCAGGCTCTGGGGCGCACCAAGCGGTCGTTGGGAACCGAATGGAGCTGCCTAAGCACCTAAAAGCTACAATAGCAACCGCACATGTGTTGGGACATATGGAACGGGGACAGCTACCACTGAGACCCGACCAGACTGACACCGAGAATGTGTGCCGGCTAGTAGCGAAGGCATCGAAGGAAGGGCAGGATGATATGAGTGTGCGTGATGGGCAAGCAGTGTGGCCTAACGCAGGGGTTAATTTACCACGGCCCCGCCCAGACAATCCATCCATCCTACTCCCTGTCCCAAACTTGCTTTGTCATTAGAAAGCGTTTGTCTAGTTTTCGCTAAACCTTACACTGCTGCTTAATAATCAAGTCTCTATGTACTTGATGTACAGTACAATCAAAATCAATAAAATAACCCGGCGTTTTTTTACTGCTGATTAGATCTCCGTACTGTACACTAGTAGGCCTTAAAACTACAGTACAATGGAAGCATTTCTCTTAGCCAAAATTATTTATAGAAACGATTTTCACTTCAGTGAAACTAACAGTGTTCTAGCCTCTGACCTTGGAAATGACTAAATCCATGGCCTTGTAAATGGGAAATTCAGTGTTTTGACTTTGTAAAGCATTTTCAGCAAATACCGAATAAATACCGGTGTACCGGTATTTTTGCGAATACCTACTGAAAGATTGTGATTAAATACTGTAGATCATATGATTCATCATTGTTTGTTTGGTTGACTGTTAGTTAGATTGTTGTGTTGTCTTACTGGTCTGCTCTCTGCCAATACAATTCCCTCTTCACTTGGTGCGGAGACCCATCTGAACCTACCTGCTACTCTCTCACAAGTCCAACAATTCGACTGTTCCTGTACACAAGTTCACAAGACACCTCTCCCTTCACTTTGGTCAACAGTTTTCCGCACTCCGGTGATCATCAGGCACAGACGCAGCCCCGTTTTGATGCTCACTTGGTAACTCTGATTCTCGTCTCTGTTACAAGTCTTCTTCTCCTGGCAACATCCTTTCAAGTGCTCAAATTTCAAGTCTTTTGGTCTTTTGTCTTTTGCAAGTCTTTTGGTTTCCTTTCTGCTCGTTTCGCTGCTCTTCATTCAGTTCTTTCTTTTCGTTGGTTCCCACAGTGGTTCCTCCAGTGCGTGAAGCACAGATGTTCGATTTTTTTCTCAGGCTCGCTGTGACCAAGCAAGTTGTTCCTATCCTGTGCGCAGATGCACGAAAGGCTGTTCCAATGATGTCCACAAAGGGCCATATATCGTTGAGTTCAGTGGTTCAAGCTGGCATGGCACCTGAAGGTTCAGAGTTTCGAGAGGCAAACAGGGATGACCCGCTGTTATGACCTCATCAGTGCAAGAAGCACTTTTTGTTTCGCCCAGGACTGCGGTAGAAAGCCAGAGAGCTGATGTTTTGTGTCCACAGTGACAAGAATCTTTGAGTTCAAGTTTTCCTGCTATGGTGCAGTACCTGAGGCCATTCTTTTTTTTATTTTTGGGGCAAGCGCGGAAGACCCGTGGCTATGACCTCTGCAGCGTTTGATGTTGTCAGTTCGCAAAGTTCTTCGTGGTCAAGCAGAAGTTTCCGATACGTCAGTTCTTCAAGCATCAAGTTAATTCAGTTACATCACCTCCGATGGCCGTCAGGCACAGGTCTGCCCCCAAGTGACGTCCATTGAAAGGGGAGTGATGAAAGAATATGATTAAATACAGTAGATTCTGTCCTGATTGATCATTGTTTGTTTGTTTGGTTGACTGTTAGTTATATTGTTGTGTTGTCTTACTGGTCTCCCAATACAATTCTCTTCACTACCCATACCGAACCGATTCCTGGGTATACCGAAAAATACCTACCCATACCGAACCGATTCCTGAAAACCCCATACCCAAACAACAATAGTGCCTACCTATCTTTTCATTACTTACCTTTGCCTGCAATTTAGAAATCGACTTCTGAGATCTATGCTCAAAGAAAAATAACCCTATTTACAGTCATAAAGGCGACTCCGAATCTATTTAGCTTAGATTTAGATTTGTTGTCACCGAAAGGCAGTGATTACAGGTAGATAAATGGGATGGACTTTTTTATATTTCGACTTATTGAATGAAACAATTTTGCGACAAGCAATCGTTTCAAGCATGAGCTGTTGCGCTCATTTTGCTCTTATACTGCTTATTTCCCTTCTCTTATGGTGTAACTTGCGATTTTCCAACTTTCCTACTTTTGGGGAGGCGATTTGTGACATCGGAAAACCCGCATAACTTGGTGTACCTCCGTGTACCACAGCGTACCGCACGTCCTCACCGTTTTCGTTTTTCTGGGGAGGCGATTTGTATACGCGCCCACTGCACGTATCAGATCCATGCCCTGCTGTGGGCGCGCATTCGCCATCACAAGCCGACTGCGCAGCACAGATTATCGCGCGAAATTTAAAGTGCTCCTTTGCACCGCTTTGTTTGCCGCTACATGCGGGCCCGTCGCATCGCACCTTTCTTTGTTCTGCTGTTTAGGCTTGGCGGAGGAACGTGCATAAGATCCTTCCGCTCACCGCTAGCATGTAATGCGAGTGCCACTTTTGTCTTCCCGATGAAAGCGATACTTTTACACACTAACACACCAGCACATTTATGTACAATCACTTACTCCATGCTACCTCCTCAGATTCCGATCCGATCCGATCCGATCTGGCGGGGGGGTCGTACAATGTACGGCCCTACGATCAGACCTGCACGGTCCATTTCGTTACCCCTTATATCGTCATCTCGGACGTTTGCCCTTCTTTCACTGCCAAGCCACTCAAGCCATACTGTTGGGCGCCAGGTACTAAGAGAGTGCCTGGCGTGGTGACGTCATGGTGCTGACAGCTCCCAGCGGCCGCCCGGCCGAGGAGGAGTAAACCGGTATAGGCCGTAATGCTGGTTTCTCAGACGGCTCCTGACGTCGTTGATCTTCCCTCCAACGCGGCATGCTTTTAGGAGCGGCTTTCGGTGCAACGGCAGATCCAGTTGGTTCCCATTTTACCTACTCACTGTAACCAGTTTTCGGTGGCCTGGGTGGAGCGTTGTGCCGACGACCAACTCTTTGCAGCAAGAAACTTGCCACGCCGAGAGGATGAACCACTACAACCACTAGGGATGCAGCGGCCGCCGTGACTCAGAGGCAGCGAGCTACCCACTGAGCCACTGACGCGGCCCTCCTCAGATTACGCGCTCTCGTCACATTGCCTTACTTCATCGATTATCGGCCGATTTACCCCAGGAACCACACCTAGAAAACTTGCTGGAAAATCCATATGCAATAGACGTACATTCGTGCCCAAGGCCACATCGGTAGACCATTGTCCTAGCTACAGAATAAGCACAGCTATAAAGAGGGGATCGAAACCCCAGGACGGTGGCCCTTTTTAAACGACGATCATCACTACTGAAAAAATAGAAAAAAGAAGTTTTCTAGGTCATCTTTTGAAAGATAGCTATCACTCTTACTATATGAGTAGGTCTACCTGAGATGCATATTTCGGCGCATTTTCTTTCAGAAATCCTTGAATAACAAGTTAAACAAACGGAAAAAATAAAGTGCGCTTTTTCGACAACCCCTTACTAAAGCTATCGTAGCATTCGAGTCCACAAACAGATAGGTCTGCTCCAGAGCACATGGGTAGATATATCAATTTGCTATCGATTAAGCATAAATATAACAATCTTTGTCCAAGCCCCAGGACGGTGGCCTATTTTAAACGACGATCATCACTATGAAAAAATAGGAAAAAGAAGTTTTTTAGTTCATTTTTTGAAAGATTTTACCAATTTTACTATGTGAGTAGGACTACCTTAGATGCACATTTCGACGCATTCAGAGATCCTTGAATAATAGAAATTAAAAAAATGGAAGAAACGAAAAATGTGCCTTCGCGACATCCCCTTACTAAAACATTCATAGCGTTCGAATGCGCCGACATGCATTGTATATTGTATGTCTGCTCTAGCGCATATGGCTAGGCTAGATATGACAATTTCCTATCAATCAAGCATAAAAGTATAACAATCTTCGTCCAAGCCCCAGGACTGTGGTCCTTTTTAAACAAAAAATGGCTAAAAATAAAAAATGTGTACTCTACAATTGAAACAAACGTGAAACTATAGTACATTTCAAAATTCAGTGCATAGGTTTAGGCTTACGCTTAGTCTCAGGCTTAGGCTTAGTCTTAGGCTTAATTAATTTTAAGAAATTATTATTAGGGACCCCTAAAAGTCAGTTTTGCCAAAAACCATACCAACCAAATCCCCTAACTGAAAAATTTCCACCTGCCGAACGAAAAAACCACTACAGGTAGGGGAAAACCCCTACCCTGGCAACCTTGGGGAGAATACGCAAGTTTTTGAAGAAAAACACCACTTACTATTAAGTCAAAAGACGATATTCATTCGTCGAGGGGAGGGAGGTGAAGGAATTTAAACTTCAAGCAACCAGGAGTAAATTCCAGAAAGCAATTGACCAAACAGTGGCAAATTCGAAGCAGAGAGCACCACAACCAACAGCAGAATTGATTGACTAGTTTTCGTGCAACGCTCATTTCAAAAATTATTTCCTTTTGCACCTACTTTTTCTGTTAAAAACAAAAAATCAGAACAAACTAAACACTTTTCTTCGTAAAGCGTCAAGCGTCAATTGCAATCACCGTGCTTTAAAAATAACGAGCGACCGCTTTTTTTCTGTGTTGGGGTGTGGCCTGTGTATCTCCGGATCAATATTTACCCAATATTTACCCGGACAGATTAATTTACCAGAAATCGAACAAAATTTACCCGGCCCCGTTAGATATATTTACCGGTCGCCAGAGGTCTTAGCAAACAGTAAAAAACGTCGGAACAGCAAAAATTCCGGTAATATCGAATCGGCATAAAGCGCAAATTTACGGTACCAGCGCTAATGCGTGATAAAGTTTACATCAATTTCAACTTTATTCTCTCAACCAACAGCATGGTTCAAACGAGGGGTTGGAGACTCAAATAAAGAACAAACGTACAATACAAAACAGTAAAAAAAACTACTGCACTGTTACCAACTGAGACTCCTGCAAATGTTGAAAAAAAGATCAGATTTACAATAGGATTTGAAACCAGCAAAGTTTTTGTGCACAACATCGTTTGGAATGGTGTTTCATATAGAAATAGTATTGTACAAGTTACATGTGCGTTCAGTACCCCCATTTACATTGAAGAAAGCCCATTCCCACCCGCCGAGCCGACCACCCAGCGTAAGTTTTAGCTTTAGGCCTAGGTTTAATTTTAATTTTTCACGGTAAAATACCTATTTCGCGGGTGGAGGAGTGTACCGGGTATCATTTACAAAAGCTTGACCGGTAAATAGAGACCGGTAAATAGGGACGTTCTTGACCGGTAAATAAAGAATACAATAACGCCTATACGGTCTTTCTTGGTAATGCATGTTATTGACTAAAATGCGGTTTCGCACAAATTTAGACCCTAAATAGAGATATGGCACGGTTTCGAAAGCGTTTGAGTTGAGGAGAGGCTTGGTAGGTACTGTCTTCGTCACAGGTACAGGGTGTCTAAAAAAATGATCACATTTCTTTTTACTGCCATTTCCGCAAATTTTGACCATATAGGCTGAAATTTTGACCATAGGTGCCAAAACTCGGGCAATTTTATGTGTTAAAGTTTGGTGCACTAGGCTTGACTCATTCCCGAGAAATTTAAAAAAAAAGTGAAATTTGTTAAATCAATAGTGAAAGCCGGTCACCGAAAAAATGATCACATTTCTTTCCACTGCCATTTCCGCAAATTTTGACCAAATAGGCTGAAATATGGACCATAGGTGCCCAAACTCGGGCAATTTTATGTTTTAAAATTTGGTGCACTAGGCTTGACCAATTCTCGAGAAATTTCAAAAAAAGTGAAATTTGGTAATTTCAATACCAAAAGCCGGTCACCGAAAAAACGTTACATTACATTATCGCCTAAACTCTAACGATAGCGTTGGAGTTCATGCGTCAACTTTTTACACACGAATTACCCTGAACTTCTGCGTTTATACTCCAAATTTCATCCAATTCCGTCAAAAATTAGAAAAGATATAGGAAAAGGAAATGTTTCCATTTTTCGGTGACCGCCTTTCACTATTGAAATTACCAAATTTCACTTTTTTTGAAATTTCTCGGGATTGAGTTAAGCCTAGTGCACTAAACTTTGACACATAAAATTGCCCGAATTTTGGCACCTATGGTCCAAATTTCAGCCTATTTGGTCAAAATTTACGGAAATGGCAGTAAAAAGAAATGTGATCATTTTTTGAGACACCCTGTAGATTAAACAGTGCTATTGGGTCTTTGCTTAGTAAAATCTTTTTCCCTATAGAGTTGTTCACGGCTTGTGGCCCGGCGGATACAAGCATACAAGCAAGCAGCAAGAGTTACCGTTGTGAAACCAACAAAGAACGAGTTTGCACATTAAGAGTGGTTGTGCTCTTATAAGTTAATCCGATCCGAATGTTCGGTTTTCTACGTCAGGTCATGTGCTTAAAGAAGACTCTGTTTCACTTCACAGCATTGCCGAAGCCGAAACAGTCTGAAATTGCATTTGGGCCACTTTGGTACAGACAGCCTAAACAATGATCCACTTTGATCGGGAGATACGGGAGGAGGCCCATTCCCCCCCCACCTGCCGCGGCCGGATTACGGTATGCGCTATCTGCTCTATGTTTGGTGTGAAAATATATTTTTCTTCCCCTCCGCTGAGGTTTTTGAGAGATCAGAAATGATTTTATATTTGGAAAATGCGTCTCTAGGAGTTCTTTTATGTTTCTAAAACAGGCTCTCCGGAGCGTGCCTATACTGATGCGTCCATCTAGGGGTATTTTTATGTTTTTAAAACAGGGCCTCTGGAGCGTTCCTATACCGATGCGTCCCCTAGGGGTGCTTTTATGTTTTTAAAACAGGCCCTCCGGAGCGTTCCTATACCGATGCGTCCCCTAGGGGTATTTTTATGCTTTTAAAATAGGGCCTCTGGAGCGTTCCTATACCGATGCGTCCCCTAGGGGTATTTTTATGTTTTTAAAACAGGGCCTCTGGAGCGTTCCTACACCGATGCATCCCCTAGGGGTATTTTTATGTTTGGAAAACAGGCCCTCCAGAGCGTGCCTATACTGATGCGTCTGTAGGGGTACTTTTATATTTGGAAAATTGTCAGGCCCAGACCCAACCCAGGCCTCCAAAAGTCGGTGACGGTAAATACGTAAATGGGAACCGAACTGGAGCTGCCGTTGCACCGTACCTAATAGCAGCAAAGGGGAGGGATGTTTGCACTTGCAGGCAGGTGTTCTGAAAATAATTGGCATACCGGGTATCGGTATTTATAAAAATTGCAACTACTTGGAGATTTTTAAGCTGTTCTGTTTTAGTGCTTTTACTACCACTTCTCTGCGAAGTCGTTTAAACTTCGCGCGCTTTGTATTGTTTCACATGTAGCAATATTACAGTAACCCGTCGCGGCAGCGCCCGGTGGGGGGGAATGGGCCGGGAATCGGGAGATACCAAGGACGCACCGTTGGGGGGCACTGACATGGACGACTAAAAACTACTGGACTGATCGCGCCCCCGACCGCTAATACATACTTAGGGTAACTTTACAAGTCCATATCTTTGGAACCGTTCGACCTACAAACAATATAAATACATCTTTAGAATCCTCACGGTATCAGCAAACGAACGATGTGCTCAAATCGCTTTCAAACCCACTACAAGAAAAGTTGATTTTTTTCCATCGCGCAAATTAGGATTACCGATCTATGTTGCGCAGATTAGGTTGCACCACAGTACAGTGCTCGGCCCCCTCTACAACTTTGGTCATAAGGCCCAAAGCGCTGCAACGCATCCATAAGGGGTTATTCGCAAAAAACTCTGAACATATTGAATACATGGGAAACATGCATTAACAGCATAGAAGCGACCGGAAAAAAGAATATCAGACAAGATATTATGAACACTGGACAAAAATCACAGGAGAATGAAAGTAGCATTACATACAGTTACCGACTACGTCCAAATTTGTTATTTTGGCTTGCGCACTGCACTTAACACCAGAAGCAGTGAGCTTCTTGACGAGGTTTTTACGCATGCAGTTGAAAAATTTGGTGACGAGAACTCGGGCAAACGAGTGACCCTGCAGACAGGAAAGCTCAGAAACCAGAATGTCAAGCAGCTGGGAATCCTCTTCTAACAGCAACAGGACGATTTCAACAAATACTGGCCGGTGAAAATCGCAGTGTAGGAACTTGTCCTTGAGAGTAGGGTCGTTTTGAATGCAAGAAAAGACGAACACGCTAAGCGCGAATGTCAAAAACCAATTAAGAATCATCAGTCGAAGAGAAAAAGAGAAACGAAATTCACTTAAGAAATGAATAAAGCAATTAGCAAGCCGATACAATGAGAAAAAAGCCAGTTTTGGCCTATGCATCTGCAATGGGTGGAGAGTTGTGTAAAAAGATGAAAGAAGTCAATGAGATAGGTTACCTACTTTGTATTTAGTACCCATAGATGGGCCGGAAAAATCCAGAGGGGTGTCTGGAGATCTCGGGGAGGGGCGGGGGCTCGGAAAAAAGTCCAAACAAACGCCTATTTTGCCTTAAATAAGCGAAAATTTTCTCCCTCCGGGAGCGGGGTCGGAGAGGGGGTATGGCCGACCGAGGGGGCGGTGTTGGCTGGCGAGGAGAGGGGGTAAACCCCACCCTTACCCTACGCGGCTCATGTATGCTAGTACCAAGAATATATTCTTGCTAATACCGATAAATGAATGGAAAAGAAAGGAACACAAGAAAAACCGGGGGCAGGCCAAATCTCATTCCACTTTTCTACCCTTATCTCATTCACTAATAGAAGAAAGAAAACTGAGGTAGGTAGGCAAAAAGAAGCAGAACAACTAAGGTTAATGGGTGGCCCAACAATTTCCGGCAAGAACAGTTAATGCGCAGGAAACATGTGAAGCAAGAAGCATCACGATGACGGGATGACGGCGTAGCAGAAAATCTTTAATAATTCAGTCTTGAATAATACCTATGGGTGCACACTAAACCAAACAGCAAAAAACCGGCTGGCCGACCGACAAGCAAGAAACTCGCGGCCGCAAACCACGCGAGCACCTCACCAGCACACACTGCCAGTGCCAGACAACAGACAAGCAGACAGGCGTGGCCAGAAAAATCGATACACACCGCCGTTGCAGGTAGGCGGCTAAAGTAAACGAACAAACAACTACATACGCGCGCACGTAACTGCACTGTACGCAAAAATAAATTATTCTCTTTCTTATATTTTCTGAAATTAGCTATGAGTTAGCGCACATAACAACATTACTGACTCCGTTTCAAAGTTAAATGAATTCAGAGTTTTTTACAAATAACTCGTTATGGATGCGTCGGAGCGCGTTGGGCCATATGACCAAAGTTGTAGAGGGGGCCGAGCTCTGTACTGTGGTGCAACCTAATCTGCGCAACATTGATCGGTAATCCTAATTTGCGCGATGTAAAAAAATCAACTTTTCTTGTAGTGGGTTTGAAAGCGATTTGAGCACTGCGTTCGATTGCTGATACCGTCAGGATTCTAAAGATGTATTTATATTGTTTGTAGGTCGAACGGTTCCAAAGATATGGACTTGTAAAGTTACCCTAAGTATGTATTAGCGGTCGGGAGCGCGATCAGTCCAGTAGTTTTTAGTCGTCCATGGCACTGACGACGCGCCGACGACGCGTGCGTTGGTTGTTGACTGAAGGCGACGCGTACGCGTAGCAGCGCTACTAACTGCCAAAAGGTAAAGCTGACGTAGCTGAAAATAGCTGAGTATTCTGAGGTAAAGCTAAATATAGCACGGTAATTAAGTCAGATGTTGATGTGTAAAATAGTAATCAAAAGATCGTCAGCAGTCATTGGGTCGTCTGTGTTCTTGGAAATTTAATTTGGAAGTCAAAAAAGCAGTTTTGCCAGGTGTAGTTTAAAAAAAATTCGGATCAGGTGTGGCTGGGGGAATCAGGAACCGACCCTAAACAGAAATTAACGTGTTTCATGATTCATAATTGATTAAATTAACAAGTTCTATCGATAAAAGCTTTTAAAAGTGAACTATCAGGTCTGAATCTACTTGCATATACTACTAAGGGTCGGGCATTAGAAGCCGGTCGATCGGCCCAGCCCGTCCTTTGAATCTGATCGGTATCTACTTTACTTTTGTACTAGACGATGTTCATAAATTTTCTTTCTTTCTTTCTTCATAAATAGCGATTATCGATTATTTTTTCAAAATTTAAAAATCGTCCAAAATGGTAATGTTATCTATCATTTGAAAGCCCTTTGCCTGGCGAGTCTAATGATCACTACGTCAGCATAGGGCAAGCTCCTGGGGGCCTGTTTTGCCAAATATATAGGTACTAAGTACCCCTAGAGACGCATCAGTACGGTAGGTATAGGCACGCTCCGGAGGGCCTGTTTTCCAAACATAAAAATACCCCTAGTGGGACGCATCAGTATAGGCACGCTCCGCAGAGCCAGTTTTCCAAATATAATGGGGGTGTGGCGGGTTTGGCCTTTCTAGCTAGAGATAACCCCCTTAGTACCTACATGTATGGCATCAGTTATAGGCCGTCCAAGACGGCCTGTTTTCCAAATATAAAAGTACAGATAGAAAGATTTACTTTGTTTTTGTTTTTTTTGTAAAACTGAACACTTATACTTAAAACATCGAACAAATCAATAAATTAGGAAAATTATAAAGGAAACTTTGCCAAAAATTGGTGTTTTGGGATAAAAATATGTTGATTTGACAACGAAAAACTGAATAATTCAGTGTTTAAAAGCGAATAATACCGTATGATGCCGGATATTATCGTATACCGGTCCGATCCCTACCCTGGAGACGATTTCAGACACCCTCCGAATTTAGCCGGCCAACGTATGCATTCTTAGTAGTTATTTCTTCCAGTGCTGTCTAATTCACTTTGAGAACTTACGCGCGATTTCAGCTTGTTTGATTAAGATTTACGGAAATGGCAGCAGCAACAACAATGTTGTGCTTCTTTTTGGGACACCAATCCATCCATATAGCTATCATCCACCTCTGCTGATTTCCCATAGCCAACTGACAGACGCGGCCAGATGTTGCAGTATCGTTGCATGTACTACTAGAGCCTCTAATCTGTAATGAAACGACCGATTTAGCACAGGAATAATTTGTCTTCTGGTGGTTTTTTATATGGCTTTGTTAAACATTATGCTACTTTTTTAGGTCAGGCGTTTCTCCTACACTTGGTACAGAAGCTGCTTTTGATGCTGGAATGTTTGGCGTACATGAGAAGTAGAAGTTGCTTGGCCTTCACTGTCTGTCACGGTTACTAATGCTGTTGGAACTGAATCCCACAATCGAATTTTGTGTGGATTTGAAATCGTTTCACAACATCGAATTGTGTCACAGAGGGTTCGTTCTGAAATTGTTTTTTTTTCACTCATCGCGTCACAAAGTTTAACTGTGGCGGGACTGCTTATCACGACTGTTTGGTCGGTCATTGATAAAAATGAACAAACCTCGCAATAATTTTTAGGTGGAACGTTTCTTCGAGCTTTTCTGATTGACTAATCAAGCTTTTGGTAGGATTAATTATCTTTAGTTTTATTTATTTCTTGAAGATACGGCATTATGAGAAACTTGTTTCATTTACCAAAAATAAAGTGATTCAAATATCCCGTTGCATTTCGCAAGCGACACACACAATGTGTGAAATTTAGCCTGCAGAAGATGCAAGCTGATACTTTGGTTCAAATAGTGTTGCAGCCTGAGAGTCGATATTACCTGCAGCATTGCTCACAGAGTGGCTGCTGTCCTTCAAAACCTATTTTTAGGCTTATAGAATAGGCATGAAATTGATAGAACTGCCCCGCGAAACAGAAGCTAAATTCAGCGATTTCCACAAAGTTCCATACTTTGAACAAAATAAAAAATTTCGCAATGAGCCTTTAAAAAACCCAACAACACCGCTAAAACTAAAAAAATGTGCGCGGTTTCCACCAAACAGTCGTGTTGTAGGACAGCCATTTCTCGATCTGTGTGACCTGCCGGTATAGGCAGTACATATGGTACCAGTAGGGTAGCATAGTTTCGTTCTAATACTTTCAGTTTCTATCAACTGCGTTATCACTTGAAATGTCCTGCTCGATACGGTCAGGCCAAAGTTGAAGTGACGATACCGCGGTCCACTGGTAACTGAGGTTCAGTGAAAGACTTGGCTTAATGCAATCATGTTTAGCCCCAAATCTATTCCCAGCGAGTGTAGTGGACGGACAAGCAGTTGGGAAAACAATAGAGATTCTGTATGCCTACGAAGTGGTCTTGCTTGATGACCAAGTCAACTTCGCTGTCCGATTGCCTACAAGAATTGACAAGGTGCAGCCATAATTGTGCCATTCACGGGGAAACCACTTTCCGCTGATAACTAATTTTGACAGTCCAAACTGTCAGTCGTTGACAATATAGCCGTGTGCAAAGATCTCCCAAAAGTTTATTGAGGAATTGGGTCTGTCTCGGGGTCGTCGGCAAACAACTCGGGTCTGAATCAAAGTCAAAGGAGAGACTATTAATCTTACCCGAGCCAATTGCCCATACCAGGAGGGGAGAACAAAAGTGTTTATCAAGCGCGAGTTATTTATGCTTTGTTGTAGCTGCCCAACTGGATCGAATTCATACTTAGCATTGAGTTGTGGTTTATTGAAAAGGACCGAATGCTTTCTAGCACTAACAGGTAAGAGTTTAGCGCCTTTGTCACCGGCCGCTCTGAAACTTTTCAATTCTGAACTTTATCTCTACATTCAAAATGGTGCATGGCGGTTGTTTTGTAAGTTCAGAGTAGCTGTTTTTGTTTCAGTTCGGACTTGTACCTGGGCTTTCGGTGTGTCAGTTCACGCAGTTTCGTGCTGCGACTGAGTCTGTCTCGCGGTCTGCACTGGCACCGACCTGTGGTCTTCGATTACTACCACTTGGCTGCCGTGCGGCTAACCGTGCATGCCTCGTTGGTGGGTCTCGAATCAAAATGGAAGAAAATCAAAAAGGCTTATCACAGTTCTGAACGCGATCAAAAGGGTTCCGAGCCTGTATGACCGGCTTATGTTTTGCGTGGCGCACAGTTCTTTGTTTAGATTGAAGTGTACGAGAAATTGCGCAATTATCACAAGAACGCCTGCAAACTGCTGCTCTCTGCTTATGAAGCACTGCAGTTGCGACTGCGCACCTACGCCCGGCTCTTCCCCACTACCTGCCAGATTAGAATACGTAATTTTTGTGTACCTGTAGTAGACACATTCTACATGTTACAGAAATGGTGGACACTGTGTCCAAGTTGGATGCTTTGTGTAGACGCATCCATTCTGAACCGGATCCGTGGGTAGCCGTAGATCAGGACCGAATTCTCTTGTCTCAGGAGTTGTCCGTGCTATGGAGTCAGTTTCTCGAGTTGTTCCGCGGCAGTTCTCAGGTTATCGATTTTCTGGCCGCCGAGCATCATAACACTCGGGTGAGTCTCGCACAAAATTGGACAGCTCTCAGTGGCCCTTCTTTTATTTTAGGTGAAGCGTTTTGCAGAAGGCTTCTTTTACTCCGAAGACACGATGCAGAGTCTAGTAACCTCGGCCTTCAGCAGCAGCAGGTTGACTTTGCTCGTTCTAAACCACCTTAGCTTTTGCCTTCTCGTCTCGTATGCCATAATAGGTGCTGTGCTCTTCTGAGACTGCCACAGGCTTTAGAATATGCCTATGAGCATTATTAAGAACGCCAACATGCCAACACAAAATCTTGCTTTCCTCGCTTGTTCCACTTTAGCTTACTACAGTCAGGCGCTTAACGCACATCATATATCATACGCGGTAAATCGCCCGCAGTGGTAGCGGCAGGGTTGGGCCGAATTGAAGCCGATGGCGACTTATTCACCCGATTTGCGCGGCCACGTTTATGCGGTATGGTACCCTCGCCCTAAGCAGTTATTGTCTAAAGTACAACTGTGCCGTGCCAGACTGTGTAACTCGGCTTTGTTCGCTCTTCCATTCCAAATGCAAGAACTGTTAATTCATATTAACCGTAACGTAATTTCAGTCAGAGTCTGGGAATGTGCGCTCGTCTGACTGAGATGCTGAAACGTTCCAATTATTTCTGCCAGTTGCCGCAGCTGCCGATCGCTTGCGACGATTTGGACGGAACCGGCGACTCGCTGCCGGTTATCTTCGAGGAAAAGTACCTGCCGCCGTCGCTTTCCAAACAAGCGAGTAGAGTGGCGTCTCTGTCGCTGGACGACGACCGACCGCCCTCGACCGGCGCTGGCAGCGGAGGGAGACGGAAATCGTCAAGCAGACTCAGTCCCGAGAAGGTGCTGCGCGCACTCAAATCCTCTCTCTGTCTCGATCTCAAATACCTGAACAAACCAGCGATCAAAGAGACTTGCGTGGAGGGCGAACCGGTGCAAAATGGCCTTGTCACCGAGCAGATGGTTCACATTGAACTGGAGACTGGCTGTCAGATGCGGCAACCGTCGCCGGCCCCTGTCTACTCGTGCCAACTTGGCTGCAGCCTCCACCGCTCCGCCACCGAACCGAATCTGGTGCAGGAACGACATCGAGAGAGCAACTTTCTGGAGAGTGTGGTGGGTCACGCCAACTCAGAGACTCAAGTAGCCAGTGCCCAGCTGCTCCTCTCCGACACCGTCGTCGCTCCTGTCACGTGTCGCAATACTACTGCTCTTCTTCATCAATATACTCAGGCAAGACTGATTTTTAGTGTGTCTGCCTTTGTCCGGCCACACTGTCTCCTCAACTGTCAACGTTACTCGGCTTGGTGATACATTGTTCTGGCATGGGCCATTGCAAAACACAGTACACGGACCGTGTTTGTCGTCCTGAACAAACTTGGACTCCGTCCACCTTCCCTCAAATTTTCATTAGTTTGCCGCCCGCTTTAAACCCTTTTTTCATTTTTTTTGCTGCCAGACAGAGCAAACTGACTTATTTTTTCGAATGTCCATGTGTATAGGACTGGCATCGTTTTATTGCTGTGCTTGACAGTAGTTGTTTAGGTGATTTGCCATGACAAACAGAACACTAGATCTTTGCCCAGCGTCGGTGATTGTGACAAGGTGGCCGCCGATCATTCAGACAGCCTGTCGGTTACAGGTAATCGTTTCCGCTCTCAACACTAGCTTTAGAGAAGCAAGTTAGGTTCGGAGGAGTCGTCAGAGGTGTGTGTGCAAGTGGTGCGATCACCAGCAGAGACGGTCAGTGCGCAGTTGACTGCTGGTGTCGATTCTTCTGTGGTTGAGTTTGTGCGCAATAAGGAACAGTTCAAGGAGAGACTATCAGTGGTCGGATACAACGGTCATTTGTGCAGGTTGAGGAGTGCTTTCCAACGTAAAAGTGTTCAGTGCGTTTTTTTTCAGTGATTTCCAACATTTTCCGTCGAGAGTTCCGTATTTGGCACCGAAGCAGTTGTCTCGCGACAACGACACGCATCTGGTGGTGTGTGTGCACGGCCTGGACGGAACCAAGGACGACCTGGACCCGTACCGAACTTACTTGCGTCTTTCTCTGCACACTGACAACATTCGCTTTCTTATGTCTGAGTCCAATCAAGTGATCTCCATAGCAATCAGTGTCTGCGCTTCAGTCTGCTGCTTTCAGAATTCAACCTTCAGCGATTTTGAAACGATGTCCGCCAACTTTGTAGACGAGCTTTTGTTGTATCTGGCTGGATCTTCTTCTCAGCCGAAACGAATATCGTAAGCAGCTGGTTGTAGTGCCTTGCTAGAGAGAGGTGTTCAGCATAATCGCTCACTCGCTGGGCAACGTGATCGTGCGTGCAGCGTTGGCCGATCCGCGTCTGGCTTACCTCAAGGACCGATGGCACTGCTTTCTCTCTCTCAACGGTCCTCACCTCGGCGTTGTCTACAACCAGAAGGCAGCCAGTGTCGGTAGGTGATAGAGATGTTGCCAAGCGTTCAGCACCGCCATTACAGGAGTGTCTTTGATTCAATGGTGGAAGCGCTCGAAAAGCCTTGAGCAGCTAATGCTTCGCGATAAACCGTCTGGCCGACTAAGAGACGCTTTTGTCTACCGCCTCAGCGATAATGGAAGTACGCGGAGTAAATGGCTTCTGCTGCCCCGTAACAAAGTTGTTCTTGCAGCTTTGGCTTATTTTAAATATCTGCTGTTGGTTGGTTCCAGCCAAGACATGTATGTGCCCTGCCACTCTGCGCTCATACAGCCTTGCAAGGCAGCTCAGAAAGATCAGTCGGATGCAGGTGGTTTTAGTTGGTTTTTTGCTTACGGTTGAAACGCAAGCGCATTCATATAACCAAGAATGTATAAGGGAAGAATGTTCCACTGCGCGGCCGGCCGCTGGCAGAGCGTGGCCATGCGCTGCAACAAAATTTCGGGAGGGTGACCGAATTCGGTCACCCTCCCGAAAAACTCTTAGGCGCCCTATTGCAAACGAACCCGATTTTGGCCGCTCGAGAGAGTTTTTAACAAATTCAGCAGAGTTCTCTCTGAAATAATCAGCTGATATCCGGCTGAACAACAGATAGAAACATGTATTTAACATACTAGCTCTACTAGTATATACTGGTGTGTTGCTGATGACAAAACTAACGCATAAAACATACACATACGCAGCCAAAATTTTGTGCATTTTCCTTGCTTGCTTCTTTTCTACTCTGATTGACTTTACAAGCATGTAACTCAGATCTAAAAATCAGAAAAGGCTATACGTAGCTTTCAACTGATTGAGTAGAACCTTTTCATTAATAATGATTTGCGTCCATCCACTCCGAGAAAAAGAAATCGCTGTTGGAGTATGTCGAAAAAAGACGATACAGACGAATCTGTGTGTTTATGCAAGCTTTCAATTGCATAGTTGCCAGGGATGAGGGGGAAACGGCGTTAAGAAAGGAGGACGCCTACCGCTCAAATCGTGTGATACATTTTCTTCGCAGGCGCAAGAAATACCGTGTATTTTTAGAAAAACTCGTTTTAGGAGGGCCGATCCCTAGTGGCTGAGTAACCAACAAAATGAAATGTTATTATTGTATATTTCCCTCAGTTTGTTTTAGCTTTCTTGCTTAATCTTCGCTCTCAATAATCGTGATTTGACAATGAGCGGCCACGAGCGGCCAAAATCGGGTTCGATTGCAATATGGCGCCTAAGAGTTTTTCGGGAGGGTGACCGAAATTCGGTCGCCCTCCCGAACGTTCGGGAGAGGGACCGAAATTCGGTCACCCTCCCGAAATTTTGTTGCAGCGCATGGCCACGCTCTGCCAGCGGCCGGCCGCGCAGTGGAACATTCTTCCCTTATACATTCTTGATATAACAGGGGTCTGTCTGTCCCCACCCGACTAAGGCCAACTCCCCAGATCACCCTTCCGAGCCGATTTTTCCAGTAAGTAATTTTTTAGCAAGTTTTTGCTATTTTTTTAGAATTCCAGGCACTAAAACTGAAGAATCAAGAGGGGCCATGGGGTTGGACGCGGTAGGAGTAGACCGATTTCTCAAAAAATGGCCAAAAAATTGCTGATTATATTCGGATTCCTCAACCGATTGGGCTTCAAGCCTTGTAATGTACCATGTTAAACTAATGCACAGATTTTGTGTTAACATTTTTTTCGTTCTGTCCTGCTGGTCTTGTTCGCCTGATTTGAAAAAATCCAATTTTTTCACTAACAACCATGAAGAAACTGATCTGACTGTCTGAAGTTCTATGTTGCATGTAACGCATGAACAATGAAAAGCAGTTGGAAGACCTGTTTTATTTAACGGCTGGAACAGACTAGCGAAAAAATGGACCGTCTCCACTTGCCGACCCAACATCCATAACGGCATGTTTCAGAGATTAATTATTGTGTGATTAATTCACACGAATTTGTACACAGAAATTGATTTTAAAGTGAACGCTGGTTCCTCAGCGTTCTTACAGCAGAGTTTTGCTTGATTCATCAGGGTTTTCAGTGAACGCGCTAAATCGTACTTTGTTTCATACAGTCAGCGTTTCTCCAATTTTCTTACGAACCAACTAAGCTAGACATAAAATTGTTGCGTTTATTTAACGTTCGTTTCAAATTATAGCTCAATCAGTTAAGAAATGGGAATTTCTACGCAATTTTATAGGTTTCTTTTTCTATTTGTCAATTTGATACAATTTGGAAGTAATTTTTACAGAACTGATTAGGCATATTGTAGGATGCGTGTACGGTGAGATGGTGTCGAATCTGTTGAGTTCGCTGAGTGCCAGTCCTCGTTGCACCACGGTAATGCGGTTCACAGCGTTTCACGGTCTGGCAGGTGTATCGCGCACCCATCAAGTGATGGGTCGAGCGGCCCACATCGCTGTCTTGGACGACGATCTTTTCATCGAGAAATTTCTTACAGTTTCTGCCTTGCAGTATTTTTTGTGATGATTTTGAATGGCTGCTCTTGCAGCCGATTTCTGTCTTTCAAACTGGCCTAGTCACCCTCTTGCTCGCCCTTATTCCTCTGGAAGTGATGATAGTCTAAATATTCGCACCATTCCGACTATTTTGTTATTGTGTTATATGTATGCCGGTAAAGTGTTTGGGTTTGAAGTTGTAAAATAGCACTGCTGCAGGTAATGACTACTTGCTCACCTATTCCAGTCTAAACAGTGTTCAGAGTTACATAGTTTTCTTCGCTTTATTCCGAATTTTCTGTGAATCAGGTTGAACTGAGCAAGAATTGAACCGCCATGTCATTCTGAGTTATTCGGTTACGTTAAACAGTTTCCAGCCTTTGTTCTTCAGAGGAATGCTTAGCACAATGGTAGGAACCGAACTAACGAGAATACAGTACGTATAGATACGTCTGATAGGCTTTGTTTTCTTTGTCTTGGCGTCATTGTTTATTTGCAGTACATAGAATTAGCTGTGTTTATTGTTGTGTGTGATGGCTCGCAAAGTAAAAACGGGAAGTCTGTCGGAAACGCCGCCGTCTGGTTCCAGTGAGCACGTCAGCAGCACGACCATGGAGCCAGCGACCTCTTCTCACTCGCAAGGCAAAAAGTCTGAAAGCACAGCAAATGCGGCAGCCGCTGCCAGTAACGCTCAGCAAGCAACGGCATCTACGAACACATCGGCCAACAAACGAGGGTCGCGCCCGGCCAAAGGCGCCAAACCACGAAAACAGAGCACCGCCAAGAGAGCTCCTTCTGCAAAGTCGCGTGGCAAACGACGAACCGAACCAGCAGCCAACGTATCGGAGGCGCCAACCGCTTCGGATGACGACAGCGGAACCCGACAGGTTACTTCGAAGGCCACCAAACAGAAACAACGACGGTCACGTTCGTCCAGCAAAGGGAGGAAATCACGCAAAACCAAAGCCACACAACAGCCATCGAAACCTTACAGACCCAGTAAGACGCCGTTTCATTGGCAATGTACTGTACGTACGCTGTTTGACTTGTAGGCTCGACTGCGCGACGTCAGACGCGGGTATACGAGCCAGGCACTGGCAAGGCACTGGTCATTCCCAAAGAGTCGTTCGCACGATTGGTACGACAGATCGCTACTGAAGTCAACAGAGAAGTGCGCTTTCAGGCCGCCGCTATGATCGCTCTGCAGGTACGACAGAGGGAAGAGAGCGGAGGGAAGGTGTGTCTGTTGTAGGAGGCTGGTGAGGCGTATCTGTGCAGTCTCCTACAGTCGGCCGGCATGTGCGCTCTCTCTGCCAACCGACTGACCCTGTACGACAAGGACGTGAAGCTGGTGAAAATGATTAGAGGAGAGCTGCCAGTCGATGTGCAGATGTTGAAGCCGGTTGAGAAATCACAACGCAGATCCGTCGCCAGCACAAGGAGCACCAAAATGTCCACCGTCTCAGCTGCACGCGTCACTGCCACCGCGAAAACCTGATCTGTCACTTGTTCAATGTTACGCCTTTTGCATGTACCGTCTTTACTTGTGTTTGTCCATCTGCTCACTAACCGTAAAGTTTCACCGATCGTTCATTCGATTAAAGTCAATTGGCATGGACCATGCAATTGGGAACAGTTGTGCCGGTTGAATTTAGTTAGTTATTTACTAAGTAAAAACATTGGTTAGTTAGTTAGTTACTAACTTTTACTAACTAAACTCAGATTTCGCTTAACCAAACTCAACTCAAATTAAACTCATTTTCAGGAAATTACTAAGTAAAAAATCGAGTTACTTAGTTATGAGTTTAACATTTAGTTTAGTTGTTAAAGTGTTAAAGATGGGCGCTTTGGCCATAGGTATCTATATCTAGCTTGAAGTCTAAATTCTGGGGTCTCATTCGGGTTCTGTTCGATTCTGGGGTCTCTCACAAAGAGGGCACGAGCTTTCACTAGATCTAAACTCCAATGCTTGTGCGAAAAAAACTTCTTGGCGTTTGCAATTGTTTATGTACACTGTATGCATACATAAAAGTCGCTGTTTTACAAACAATTTTAGCAATGCCTATACTTGTAAAAAAAATAAGAAATTGGCACAAAAATTGCGCTCCAGAACAGTCGGAGGGGAAGTCCTCTTGAGTTTCCGATCTGGAGATTGGTCCTTGCTGGGGCGGGGCAACCCTCGAAACCGCCGTGTTACTGTACGTACATGCACGACTGTATAAAGTCTGCCTATCTCCACCCTCTTTCCCAATCCAATGAATAGGAAAACAGATTGCCTAAAACGTATAGCATACTTCTAACAGGTCAACCACCGAAGGGAAGGGGAGGGGTTGTGGGTCTGGCGCCGGCCGGAGGGTCTGAGCCCAAATTCTAGGGAGGGAGTTGGGCACTAAAAATCGCACCTTTTCGGCTAAAAATCGTTAAAAATCGCTAATTTGTGCTCAAATACAGCTAAAAGTTCTGTTTTACAGGCGATTTTGGCAGTTTTTATGTCTGAAATTGTAAAACATCGCAAAAGTTTGTTCAAAAAATTACTTGCCAGAAAATCGGAGGGGGGGGCGGAAAAATCGTCTTCGGGGTCAGGGTCTCGGTTCTTACCTAAGTCGAGTGGGAGGCAACGCCCGTACGCCGGGTTGCATGTACAGTATGTATGACGTTAAGGTAGAAAACTATTTGTTTTGTCTACATACGTATTTCTATATTTCTCATTGTTCCTGTACTGGTATGGAGCTTTTTTGATAAACTAACGGTCATATTTCGAAATTTTTATAGAAAATAATGAGAAATACTGTTATTTTGTGAATATTTTTGACCTAATGAGGTCTACAGAGCTAAAACAAATCGGTTAAATGCATTAATTACCTTATTTCTGCTACTTTATTTTAACTAAACTCGTAACAAAGTAACTAGATAATTTTTGACTAACTTACTAAACTGAGAGAGCGAATTTAGTTACTAACTTTTACTCACTAAATTCAAATTCGAAAAGTTTTAACTAACTTTTACTAACTAAATTCGGAAAATTTTCGTTCGGCACAACACTGATTGGGAAGCACAATAGACTACATGCAGAGTTGTACAGTAGCTGGGTTTTAGCCAGCTAAATAAATGGATATGCACATTCCGGTCCACCTTTTCCATAAAGTCCGCATCTATCTCTAACATGTGTTCTACGTACTTCTTTGACTTTGCCAACTACAGAAAAGGGATAGCTTACAACGGATCAAAATTGTTGCTCCCCCCGGCCAATTAACAGCCTCGTTAACCGCGATCACGTGCATCCTCTGGCTGAAGCGAAAGGCTAACACACGCTCATCATGTCTTTTTAATAGCTTGAATTAAAACCCATTCAAAATATTTTCAAACGATTACGTTCGTTGGTAGATGTTCTTTACTTTCTGTGAGAAAGACAGCGATAACAACCAACAATGCAACTAATGTCAAACTGCTTTAACTATTGGTTTCCACAAGGTTGTTCGTGATTGAACCAACTTTTGTTATTAAAATACAGAGTACCAGCGTTTTTGGCTGCTTTCAGCACTCTCCGTTAAATATCTATTTTCCGCTGATTTGGAAAGGTGAGAAGACAAACAAACATACCCTAATTGGATCAAGTAATACGACCATTTTTTGTACGTAGTAGACTAGACCTCAAATAGAAAAATTCAATTCAATTTGCTCCCATTTAGCTCTACACCAGCAAACACCAGCACACGAGCAGGAAAATATAAGCCTCCGTAAAACAGGCGGTCGAAGAACATTACATACAATTACAATTACATACAATTACTTGGCCTTACAATAGCACAACCGGAGAAGAATTTTGGCAAACAAAAAAAAATCAGTGTGTATGTGAAGTATACGTAGACAAACAGTAGAACAAAGTTGATCAGAACTGGGTTGTTCCAGGCAATTCTTTGATCAGTCCTGCATTTCTAAACTCTCTCTCCTCAGCCGCAGCGATGACTCCTGCGCGGCGGGCCGCTCGCACCAGTCCTTCATTGAGCGGTTCCACCTGTCGCCATTGTCTGACCACTCGTTTCTCGGCCGTCGCCGCTCCTTCCTGAACGGCTCTCTTTCGTCTGCGTGCTCCTTTCTTGACCAGTCCAGCCTTCTCCATCAAATCTTTCTGCACCCTTGTTATCTTCTTGTCCTTCAGCAGGGCGCTCACCTCGCTCTCAGGCATTGGTTCGATGCTTGCCGCCAGTTTCTTCAGTTGCTCGGCTGAAATCTGCGTTTCGGCTGCTGCTCTACGGTGACGGCTTGGCAGGTCGGCATTGACGAATCCGCCGTGCACATAGACAACCGCAAACAGCAACGTTACCGTACGCACTACACTCAAAGCCATAACAACGGCAGACACAACCCAGTAAACTAATGAGCTTTGTAATACAAGAGGACAACTATGTTTACAGGAATGAACAGTTATTGACTCACTACTCTCGTCTAACTGTGCTGTTGCTTGCTGTTCTCTTAACTGTGTTGTACTGTACGTAGGTAGTTGTCTCTTATTGCCAGCATGGAGCGTAAATGTCGAATTCATTAAAACGCTCTCAGAACTATGTGCAGGTGCTGCAGTGCGATTATTCCCCTAAAGTATAATAGAATGCCATTACTCCCCTAAAGTAAAATAGTACAATTGGAGCGTCAAATTCATAAAGGCAATGAGAAAGTTCGCGGCGGGCGCCATTTGCGGGGCCCAAATCCGTACAAGTCATTACTCCCCTTCCCCTAAAGTACAGGGTGTCTCAAAAAAATGATCACATTTCTTTTTACTGCCATTTCCGCAAATTTTGACCAAATAGGCTGAAATTTGGGCCATAGGTGCCCAAACTCGGGCAATTTTATGTGTTAAAATTTGGTGCACTAGGCTTGACCAATTCTCGAGAAATTTCAAAAAAAGTGAAATTTGGTAATTTCAATACCAAAAGCCGGTCACCGAAAAAACGTTACATTACATTATCGCCTAAACTCTAACGATAGCGTTGGAGTTCATGCGTCAACTTTTTACACATGAATTACCCTGAACTTCTGCGTTTACACTCCAAATTTCATCCAATTCCGTCAAAAATTAGAAAAGATATAGGAAAAGGAAATGTTTCCATTTTTCGGTGACCGCCTTTCACTATTGAAATTACCAAATTTCACTTTTTTTTAAATTTCTCGGGATTGAGTCAAGCCTAGTGCACCAAACTTTAACACATAAAATTGCCCGACTCTTGGCACCTATGGTCCAAATTTCAGCCTATTTGGTCAAAATTTACGGAAATGGCAGTAAAAAGAAATGTGATCATTTTTTTTGAGACACCCTGTACAATAGTAGCCCATTACTCCCCTAAACTAATACAGTATTCCATTACTCCCCTGAAGTACAATAGTAGCCCATTACTCTTTTAAAGTTCAATAGTTAAAACGGGTACGATGTGGAATTATTGTACCTTTTCCCCACCAAATCATTGCTCCCCTATAGGGCGAACGTACAGGAGAGTGAAACGGGGTGGTGCTTCTGCAACGTATGTACATGACACGACACAACACAACGAGAAAGACCGGGACTCGGCACCAAATGAAGATAGTTTGCTATTTATGTGCACATACAAAAATTATTGAACAGATAGAAGGCCAGAAATGTATACAAATCTGAAGAAGAACTTTTATATACAGGGAGTCTCAAAAAATGATCACATTTCTTTTTACTGCCATTTCCGCAAATTTTGATCAAAGAGGCTGAAATTTGGACTATAGGTGCCAAAATTCGGGGAATTTTATGTGTTAAAGTTTGGTGCACTAGGCTTGACTAATTCTCGAGAAATTTCAAAAAAAGTGAAATTTGGCAATTTCAATAGCGAAAGCCGGTCACCGAAAAACCGTTACATTACATTATCGCCTAAACTCTAACGATAACGTCGGAGTTCATGCGTCAACTTTTTACACATGAATTACCCTGAGCTTCTGCGTTTACACTCCAAATTTCATCCAATTCCGATAAAAATTAGAAAAGATACTGGAAAAGAAAATGTTTCCATTTTTCGTGACCGCCTTTCACTATTGAAATTACCAAATTTCACTTTTTTTTTAAATTTCTCGGGAATGAGTCAAGCCTAGTGCACCAAACTTTAATACATAAAATTCCCCGAATTGTGCCATCTATGGTCCAAATTTCAGCCTATTTGGTCAAAATTTGCGGAAATGGCAGTAAAAAGAAATGTGATAATTTTTTTTGAGACACCCTGTATTATCTCAACACAAACGAAACGCAAAGACGTGCTGGTTAATCAAGCATGCACATAGGACATGCTATTCGTTGCAGAGAACGGTCAGTGCATTGCCACGAGTGGCCTAGCACAGCCTAAAACAAGGTACACATGCACTAGGTAAGGTATCCACATGTTATGGCACATGAAGAAGATGGGAGAGATCGATTTGCTTGAATATCTTAGTAAAGACTTCAATGTTTCCGTCATTAACTACTTCAGCTGGGAAGAAGTTCCAAGCGTTGATAATCCTAATAGAAAAGAAATTTTGCCTGTAGAGTAAATTTTTGGTCAGGCCGGGTTCGTATTAAGTTCAAAGTATTTCCTCTGGTTTTATCCACTTGGTGAATTTCGAAGAAATCTTCAGAGTTTACATTCAATCGATTGAGTATCTTATAAACATACTGCAAATCAATAATCAACCGTCGGTATTCGCGAGTTTCTGTTTGACATGTCTCCAATCGTCTTAGATACTGTACTTGAAGCTGGTGCTCACGAAGAAGCCGCAATGTAAACGCCCTCTGGACGCTCTCTTTTATTATAAATCTTTCAATACGTACCATGGTTACAGTAAGGTTGTTGCCATATAAATGTCAGTAAAGGAGCAGTGGTTTATCGTTACTTACTGTTTATAGTTTTGTTGTGTTCTGTGTTCAATGAGTGGTCCTGGAAGAGTGCCGGCGCATCGTTCGTCCAGTGCGGAGGCGCTGATAGGCGGGATTGGGCCATCACGACCATCGAGCACCCCCACCAGTCCCTCCTGCCCCATACATCCGGCACGACACGATTTATCTCTGGTAAGTGATGTGACTTTCGGTTTCTGATGTCAACTGGCTATTTACAGGATCCGCTACGACCGACGACCGCCCCCAGCAGCCCGTCCTGTCCGATACAACTGCACACTGCTCCGGGACGACACGATTTATCTCTGGTACGTACGTGAGGTACCTTTCGGTTTCTGATGTCAACTGGCTATTACAGGATGACCAAGCAGGACTGACCAGCACACGTTCGGCACCACTGGGAGCGCTTCCAACAGAACATACTGGCACTGCACCTAGTCATACTTCTACTGACGCAGCCAGAAGTGAACCCACCGCTGCACCACCACCTCATAGGAAACCTCGCACTTTTGCAGGAAGATCACAGGCACCTGATTAACCATTTACATGCGTATTCTTGTTTGTTTACGTCATGACAGTTACTGGGCTTTGTCATTTTTGGTCTGCTCAACACATATCGCTGATATAAAATATACACTGCCAAACTTAACCATCTATACCGTCCGTGTAGTAGTGGAACATGTATTTACCCAAAGGGTCAACTTAGTACGTTCAAATACTAGGTTTCTCTCGGCTCGCGGGTTTCGCTGATATCAAGCAGAAAAGGATACGTCAAACACAAAGTAGTCAACCCATCTATCATGTCAAATCAGTTATCCTAAGTCGATAGCTATATATTTTGCTAGAGCGCTATCTATTCCAAGTGCTGCTCGTTTCTGTTCCGCCACACAGTAAGTATACATAGTTCTCGAAAATCCCATTCAAACGTCTGTTCAAGAAGTGTTAACGTGGCTCGATTACCCAAAATTTTTTTTATTGGAAACAATGAACTCAATGTTTCACAGAAGATATGGTATTAATTCACGATTCTTTCTGGTAGTACATAGAGTGCGAACTGGTACTGGGTATTGGGTGTATTGGGGTGTTTTGCCCCCCAATACCCAATACTACGTAAATGGGACCTGTCAAAATCGAAAAATATCGATGTTGGCCTGAAAAATATATCTACAGGGTGTGTCAAAAAAACAACCCAGCAGAGTTTTTGCTGTAGCAACCGCAAATCTCAACCGATTTGAATGAATCCTGCTTTAAATGAAAGACGAATAAATTCTTGAAAGACTGGTGAAGGCCTATTAAAATACGATGCTTAATTCGTGAGATATTTTCCTTCAAACTCAAAACAGAGATTTTGGCAGTGAACAAGAGCGATTCCGTTGCATTTCACAACAAAACGGATTCCTACTGCTGAGGGGCAACAAGACTTTTACAAATGAAGTAACCAAGCATGTGTGGTACCAGAAAAACCTCGTTACGTTAGCCCTGAACAGTAGGAATCGGTTATATTATGAACTGCAACAGAATAATAAAAATCGCTCTTGTTCATTGCCAAAATCTGTTTTGACTTTGAGTGCAAATATCTCAGGAACTAAGCATCGTATCTTAATAAAAGCTTCACCAATCTTTCAAAAATTAATTTATCTTTCATATAAAATAGGACTCACTGAAATCGGTTGAGATTTGCGGCTGCTACAGTAAAAAATCTGCTGGGTTGTTTTAATCTCTGTTGTTCACTGCCAAAATCTCTGTTTTGATTTTAAAAGCAATTATCTCAGGAAATAAGCAACGCATCTTAATAAAAGCTACACCAATCGTTCAAGAATTTATTTATCTTTCATTTAAAGCAGGATTCATTCAAATCCGTTGAGATTTGCGGTTGCTACAGCAAAACATCTGCTGGGTTGTTATTTTTTGACGCACCCTGTAGAAAATTCGAAAAGGCTGATCGATGATTAGGATTAGAAAGCTATTTTTGCGTTAATCGACTAAAAGTTTTAAAAAATAGTCGAATTTCTTAAAGTGTCCGCTTGTCTAAATAGTACACCAGTAATTAATTTCCCTCTTCTTATCTAAAATACAAATTGTGTCATTTTTAACGATACAGAATATACCAGTACCGCATATGTACGTACGGCTGTGGGGTGGTACACCCTTTCTGGCCGAGTTCGGAAAAGGATTCGTCGAAAATAAGAAGCACGATTGTACTACGCATTATTGAGTACTAAAACTGTTAATTTCTGTTAATTTTACACTCAGAATGGCTTTTAAGCGCATTCTCAAACGGAGTGGGTGTAAAGCAGAAGTACAATGTAATGTATCCACGGGGTGTAGGGTAGGTTACACCCCCTTTTGAGGTGGAGTAGGAAGAGAAAGTCTGTCAAAATAAGAGAAACTAGTTAATTTTGTACTAAAACTGTCTATTTTCTGCTCAGAATGCTGTTTAACTGCGCTTTTGAAGCCGAACTTATCAAAATTTTCTCGGGCAGTAGCCCAATCAGGCCACCATTTATGCCCCGAATGCGTTTTAGACGCGTTTTTGAAGGCTAATTTTGCTGAATTTTCTTACTTTGGCCAAACCAGGCAGTTTCAAAATTCGTAAATTCGCCGTCGTACTCGATAAGGAGTGTGGAGATTTCAGGGGGTTGCGACTTTAGACTTCAGACGAAAATAGCAGGCATTTCTTTGGGCACTCATTTTTTAATCTCTGGTTTGTGCCTACAGTATACCCAGTTTACTAGTAATTGCAGCCAGTGCTTCTATAGAGAAAACTAAATTATTCATAAGCTAACATTATTCTGTCTTGTCTTTCTTCTTTCGACCCTTGGATTTATCTTTCTTTGATGGTTCCGGTTTCTTTTTCTTTCGCTTCGATCCGGTACTTGTCGTTTGTCCAGGCTGAGTTTGTTTCTTGCGCGACGCAGCTGAGACTTTCTCTTTTCCAGTTGTCATCGTCATACTGATTCTCTCTTTCTTGATGTCATCTTTTTTGTTCAGTCTGAGTAGCGATTTGACAATGTGAGTAAAGTTGGGTCTCTCCTTAGCATTTGCACTCCAGCATGAATTCATCAAGTCTTCAATGTCTTTATCGCTTTTGTACTTGGTATTGTCGACTTTCAGTTTTTTCCCGTCGCAAATGGCTCTACACGCGTGTTCGTTGCTCAGCGGTGACCAGGGGGTTTGGCCTTCAGTCACAATTTCCCACATTAACACGCCAAAACTCCATACGTCCGTTGCATAACACTGCGGGGCCGGCGATTCGCTACTCAAAGTTTCGGGCGCCATCCACCTCACTCGATTCTCTTTGTCAACGCTGCTTGGTTGTCTGGAGCCTTTAAAAGTCAGCCCAAAATCCGATATCTTCACTCTGAACGATTCGTTCAATAAACAGTTTCTGGCCGATAAATATCCGTGTACATACTTCTTCTCTACTGCTAAATAACGCATACCGTCGGCGGCCTGTGCTCCTAGTCTGAAACAAAACAGTGCAAATGCAGCTGCATGCACGAATCGCGGCGGTACCTAATTTTTTCGACCAATGTCAGTTTTCCTCTGCGCGACACCAGGTACTTCTGAAGAGAGCCACGAAAACAGTATTCCATAATGAGAAGTAGAGGCAATCTGTCGGCGGCCACTCCGTACAGCTTGACGATGTAAGGGTGAGTAAATTCAGATATTAACTGAGCTTCTTTGCGCATTTCGTCTATCTCTCTGTCGCTGGGCTTCGTTTTGAACACTTTCACCGCCACACTCAGTTGAACGTTGTCTTGCGAGAGTTGCAATTTGGCTTTGTAGACCGTGCTAAACTGTCCCTCGGCCACTTTGTTTTCCAGCACAATATCTCTGCTGCTGATCATCCACGTTGGTCGGTAAGTCGGGTGTCTCAGAATGCAGCCGTGGGGGTAAATATGGTGAGTCCTGTAGTAGTCTATCAGTTCGTTGACGCTGCTGAAATCGTGTGCCTTCGAGCCCACCGACCATTTGGTGCCGCTGGTCGAGTACGGCCGTCGTATGATGAAGTGTCGGTCCTTTCGCTTCCACATCACCGTCACAACCAATTGGAATTGCTGCGTCAGTCTCACTAGCCACTGCCCGTCCTTTTTTAGCATTGAGGCGGCAGCACGACGAGTCAGAACTCCGTGGTACCACGTACACTCGGCCACCAGGTCGGACGCGGTCAGACGGTAGGCCTGCATGTCCTCGGTCAACTCCCTGCCCACCGACTCGTTGGCACTGTTCAGTTCACTGGCCTCGTCCTGCTCTGTCTGCGTCTCCTCCGACACCTCAAATGGCTTATCGCTGCTCGGCGTTGTCGACTCCGATACGTAAGTGCCTGGTTGGGAGTGTTGAGTCTTCCTCGTTGACATCTGGATTAGTAGTAGTCTACGCCCCGACAAATAAAATATTTCAAATCTACTACACAAAATGTTCTCTATGCAAATTCACTGTTCATATTCCACAATCAGTACAGGGGGCCGAAACAATGAGACCAATGAGGCCACACCCTGACGACAAATCACAGTGATTTGTCTGACTGAATCTGCAATTCTAAGTTGATGGCGATTCCACATTTGCACATGTCTTCTAACTTTCTTTCACCTTTCTTTCCAAAGATCAAAAGAGTATCCTAATGGTAGTATGTATAACATACTGCACGTGTACAATATCAGGGAAATAACGACACATGGTATCGTCACCTTATGTACTGTATATGGTACCCCTTCGATCAAGGCCTCAGGAGATACGATATTTGGTGGCCTTCCTTCAAATCGGTAAAACACTCTTTAGGCAAATCATTCAATTAAGCAGTTTTCATTTTCAAGAACTACTAACAATCTAGGCAAATCTTTCAAAAACAGCAATTTTCCCTTCCAAACAATCTTTCAAAAGAGAAATTTTCCCTTTCAATCCAAAGAATTCTGGCACTCTTTAGTAGGCAAATCTTTCAAAAGGCAGTTTTTAAAAATGCTGATACTCTTGGGACTCATTCGAAAAAGCGTTTTTTCTTTCAAGAAATTCGCCATCTTTTTTAAATTTAGCCATGTTTTTGAAATTTAGCAATTTATTAGTGCCCTTCTTGACGTACACGGGTGCCTGTCACTACTGTTATCTACATGTATGATATGCCAAATGGCAATCCGTTCTGCAAGTTTCGTTTATGGCCATGCTCTTGGTATTACTCAAAAGAATACAGTTTACATAGGTAGACGCCTCTTAGGTTTCAGCCTTAAATACAGCACCATGCAGAATTAGACCAATGATTAATCCTGAAACTTTGAGCCAAGCCAATCGATGAAGAACTGACTGAGAACGAACTGTTTAAATGATGGCGAAAACTCTCTTTCCTGTGTTGGGCTGCAGTAGGATGGCAATAGAAAGCTTGAAATGCAGTAAATGGGCCAAATATTACCATATTCTTTCCATTTTCGTTAAAAAACCCCATCAGCACTGCATTACATATTGTGGTACATACATGCCTTTCTTTTTATTTCAATTGTTTCAGGCAGTTAACTCTTTAGGTAGTTCTTTAAAAGTAGTTTTGTCGTTCAAACAATTCTTTCAGACAGTAAACTCTTCAAGTATTTTCTTTAAAAGTAGTTTTCTATTTTGCTATTCTTTTACGTAAAATACAGTTTTCATTTTGTAATTCTTTATCACAGGAATCTGTTATCAGTTTTCGGGCCACAGAACCCGAAGGACTTCGAATTTCGGACCAAACTTTCGCAGCAGGTACCCAGTTATGTTGTAAAAAATGCTGAAAATCTAAGCCCAATCGATAGATAAATGACTGAGAACGAACTCTTTCACCTGTGATACTTCTTCCACTATGCTTTGTGCTTTCACTCACAACTATCTTGGCTGCGCACACACAAGATGCCGGAACAGTTGATGTAGTGGTTTGGACCGTAAAGCCACTCGCTATGCGCGACGTCATTGCGTTCATCCTCTCGGCGCGGCAAGTTTTCTTGCCGCAAAGAGTTTGTCGTCGAGCACAAAGCTCCACCCAGACCACCGAAAGCTGGTGACAGCGAGTAGGTAAAATGGGAACCGACTGTATCTGCCGTTGCGCCGAAGCCGCTCCAAACCATGTCACTTTGGAGGAGAAGATCAATGACGTCAGGACATACATGGGCCGGAAAAATCCGGAGGGCGTCTGGAGATCTCAGGGGGGGGGGGTCCTGGGGAAGTCCAAGAAACGCTTATTTTTGCCTTAAATAAGCGAAAAGCCCCGAGGGGGGCTGGGCGAGGGAGGGGGATAGCCGGCCGAGGGGGTACCGAACCGGCGCGGGGGAGTCGCTCTCCCTGGCCCATGTATGCGTCAGGAGTTGTCCATGGAAACCAACTAGGCCTGGAGGATTACTGACTCCATTTCAAAGTTGAATGAATTCGAGTTTTTTTTTTGCAAATAACTCCTTATGGATACGTCGCAGTGCTTTGGGACTTACGACCAAAGTTGTAGGATGAGCTCTGTACTGTGGTGCAACCTAATCTGCGCAATATAGGTTGGTAATCCTAGTGCGCCGTGGAAAAATCTACTTTTTTATAGTGTTTTTGAAAGCGATTTGAGCGCTGCGTTCGATTACTGATACCGTAGGATTCTAAAGATTATTTATTTTGTTTGTAGGTCGAATAGTTCCAAAAATATGGATAGTAATGTATCTAAGTAAGTATGTAATAGCGGTCGGGAGCGGGATCAGTACAGTAGGTTTCAGGGCGCGTATACAAATCGCCTCGCCAGAAAAACGGAAACGGTTAGAAGTTGCGGTACGCTGTGGTACACAGTGGTACACCAAGTGTTGCGGGTTTTCAAATGTCACAAATCGCCCTCCTCAAAAGTTGGAAAGCTGGAAAATCGCAAGTTACACCATAAGGGAAGGAAATAAGCAGTACTAAGGGCAAAATGAAGAAAATGAGCGCAACAGCTCATGCTGGAGAAACGATTGCTTGTCGCAAAATTGTTTCATTCAATAAGTCGAAATATTAAAAAAATTCTTCGTGCACATCCGATCCCTGGCAAGCTAAAGCTGAAGCACTCGTATTCTATTGTACGCCCCACAGACTCCCTTTGCACCTTCCCATCCCACGATGCTACCCGTATATCTACTTGTCATCACTGCCTTTCGGTGGCCTGACAACAAACCTAAATCTAAGCTAACGTAGATACGACGGAGTCAGGTTTTGACTGTAAATCGGGTTATTTTGAAGTCGTTTTTCTAAATTGCAGGCGTCAGTACGTAGTCACAAATCTCGGCAAGTTCCACTTTTGCTCGCAAAGTGGCAGGGTGCTTAGTTTTGGATTCGTAGTCGAGATAACGGATCGGAAACCTATTTAGGCCTAATGGTGCTTACAGTATGGCCAAGAAATAATCCTATAGTATGAGGGATTCTTCAAAAGTTTACCTTAAATAATCTAACAAAACATTTAAGAGTAAAAAATTTACGATTGCACTGTCTAATTTTTGAGTAAGAGTAAAGAAGGTGGGGGAAAAACTAAAAACGGCGTTCAAGTTAATTCACAAAACGGCTATATTTCAACACCAATTTTAAATTGTTACCACAGAATCAGAAAGGTGGACCCGAACGCCGGATTTAGTTTTTAGGCCACCTTCTTTACTCTTACTCAAAAATTAGACAGTGCAATCGTAAATTTTTTTACTCTTAAATGTTTTGTTAGATTATTTAAGGTAAGCTTTTGAAGAATCCCTCATACTATAGGATTATTTCTTGGCCATACTGTAAGCACCATTAGGCCTAAATAGGTTTCCGATCCTTTTATGCTCGACTGTACGTAATCCAAAAACTAAGCACCCTGCCACTTTTCGAGGCAAAGTGGAACTTTGCCGAGATTTCCGAAACTTTTATTAGCTTCTTGAAGCTCCGATCAGCACTGGCCGCTTACAGAGCCCAACGGCCTCCACGTTCACCACAGAGGCCTTACACCATGAGGCAGCTTATGCTGTTTATGGTACTAGCACGACATGACCCATGACCACGGGTACCGGTACCATATATCCTACATGCATCCTATGGTACGACTACCATATATGGTACGAAATTTGAATGAAGTGGTACCGTACCGTCACAGTGGACGAATCCCGCCACCATATATTATAGTACTACGACAGTCCTCAAACGTCGGGGCTTACTATAGGTACCGGCACCTTATATCGTGCCAGTACCATAAAGGGCGTAAAGTGGCTGATACATGATGAAATCGTACGCTCCATCTGCGTGTTCAGTGGTGGTGCCAAAACATTGCCTCCTAGAATGACACTGCATATGGATTACCAGTGCCACTATCATATTCCCACTCAGCTAATCAAAATCTCCAATTTAACTACAATAACGTCTATGTTACAAAGCAGGTTTAAAAAGTTACAAAATTTGCACATTACACTTGCAAAAACTTGCAAAATTTGCACACTACACTTGCAATCCACTCAGCACCATCATACTTGAACTGAGCTAAATGAGAGCTCAAGAGTGGAAACTAACCCAAGTAAAGTTAACACCCCTCCATACTCAATCATTCTACCAACGCCACAGCAGGGCCAACCCTACATCTAGCCCTACACAACAATCAATCATTCCATGGGGAACACTACAACAATGGAAAGTACCCTAGTAAGGGTAACACCCCCTCCTTAATCAATCATTGTGCCAACAAAACAGCAGGGTGAACCCTACATCTAGCCCTACACAACAATCAATCATTCCTGGGGGAACACTACAACAATGGAAAGTACCCCAAGTAAGGGCAACACCCCCTCCATACACAATAATTGTGCCAACGAGACAGCAGGGCGAACCCTACATCTACCCCCACGCAAGAATCAATAATTCCTGGGGGAACAGTACAACAATGGAAATTACCCTAAGTAAGGGTAACACCCCCTCCACATTCAATGAGCCCCTCGCATGACAGGACCGAATGTTGTGATTTTTCGTGCTGGGACCCTAACCGGGAAGACTTGTCATCGGTAAGAAGTGTGCCAAATTCAAATCACTCAAGTACTGGCACCTTCTACTGAATCTAAATCGTCTTCAGCCTCCAGGCCACCCCTGCCATTCGGTGCCCTCCAGATCGTATTAGAACCACTTCGATCATCTAGCCGCCACTCACGATTCGCACATCATCCATCTTCGCCGAAGTACTATCCTGAGAATCGGCAGATTTGGAGTGGAAGAAGGTGAAGCTGCCGATTTTCCTTCAGCTTTCCACGATTCCCACTCTTCTAGCTTCTGTACTTCTTCAACATGCTCTATCCTTACAGCCACACCATTCGATCTACTTCAAATCGTAATAACGCCTATGTTAGCAAGCAGTGTCACAAAGTTAAAAAATTTGCATATTGACATTTTGAATATGCAAATTTTTTATGCAAATTTTCTAACTTTCTAACGCTGCGTCGTAACATAGGCATGTAGGTACTCAATCAAAAGCTCTCGCTTAGCTAAGTCTGAATATTATGGCCCCGATCGGATCGGATGCTGTAGTAAGCATATTTGACGCAAATTTTCTAACTTTGTAACACTGCTTCCTAACCTATGAGTTATTGCACTTAACTTAAAGCTCTCATTAGACAAGTCTGTTTGACACTGTAATCTGCAAATTCTACACTGTGTATCTTAGGAAGCAGTGTTATGTTGCAAAGTTAGAAAATTTGCATCACATGTCTTTACTACAGTATCCTATCCAATCGGGACCATCATATTCAGATTTAGCTAAGCGAGAGCTTTTGATTGAGCACCTACATGCCTATGTTACGATGCAGCGTTAAAAAGTTCGAAAATTTGCATATTGACATTTTGAATATGCAAATTTTTTATGCAAATTTTCTAACTTTCTAACGCTGCGTCGTAACATGGGCATGTAGGTACTCAATCAAACGCTCTCGCTTAGCTTAGTCTGAATATGATGGCCCCGATCGGATTGGATGCTGTAGTAAGCATATGTGACGCAAATTTTCTATTTTAAGCAGTACGGAATCTACAAGAGTTAAAATAACGCAAAGCGGAAGCAAAATCGGCAGCTTCACCTTTTTCCACTCCAAAATCGGCCAATTGTGGGGCAGTACTTCGGCAGGACGATTCAAAGTGGATCAGAAGAGGTGTGGCTGGAGGCCCAGAAGGTATCAAAGCAGTATGGAAGCTACAAGACTTAAAACAATAGAAAGCTGAAGGAAAATCAGCAGCTTCAGCTTCTTCCACTCCAAATCGGCCGATTCTCGGGATAGTACTTCGGCAGGGCGATTTGAAGTGGATCGAAGTGGTGTGCCTGGAAGGAGAGAGCATGTCGAAGAACTACAGAAGATAGAAGAGTGGGAATCGTGGAAAGCTGAAGGAAAATCGGCAGTTTCACGTTCTTCCACTCCGAATCGGCTGATTCTCAGGACAGTACTTCGGCGAAGATTGATGACATCCGAATCATGAGTGGCGGGCTAGATGATCGAAGTGGTCCTAATACGATCTGGAAGGCAGCGAATGGCAGAGGTGGCGTGGAGGCTGAAGACAATTTAGATTCAGTAGAAGGTGCCAGTACCTGAGTGATTTGAATTTGGCGCACTTCTTACAGTAGGTAACACCCCCTCCATATTCAATTATTGTTGCAAGGAGACAGCAGGACGAACCCAACATCTAGCCCTACGCAAGAATCAATCATTCCTGGGGGAACACTACAACAATGGAAAGTACCCCAAGTAAGGGTAACACCCCCTCCATACACAATAATTGTGCCAACGAGACAGCAGGGCGAACCCTACAACTAGCCCCATGCAAGAATCAATCATTCCTGGGGGAACACTACAACAATGGAAAGTACCCCAAGTAGGGGTAACACCCCCTCCATACACAATAATTGTGCCAACGAGACAGCAGGGCGAACCCAACATCTAGCCCTACACAAGAATCAATCATTCCTGGGGGAACGCTACAACAATGGAAAGTACCCTAAGGGTAACACCCCCTCCATATTCAATTATTGTCGCAAGGAGACAGCAGGGCGAACCCTACATCTAGCCCTACACAAGAATCAATCATTCCTGGGGGAACGCTACAACAATGGAAAGTACCCCAAGTAAGGGTAACACCCCCTCCATACACAATAATTGTGCCAACGAGACAGCAGGGCGAACCCTACATCTAGCCCTACACAAGAATCAATCATTCCTGGGGGAACGCTACAACAATGGAAAGTACCCCAAGTAAGGGTAACACCCCCTCCATACACAATAATTGTGCCAACGAGACAGCAGAGCGAAGCCTACATCTAGCCCTACACAAGAATCAATCATTCCTGGGGGAATGCTACAACAGTGGAAAGTACCCTAAGTAAGGGTAACACCCCCTCCATACACAATAATTGTGCCAACAAGACAGCAGGGCGAACCCAACAGCTAGCCCTATGCAACAATCAATCATTCCTGGGGGAACAGTACAACAATGGAAAGTACCCTAAGTTAGGGTAACACCCCCTCCATATTCAATTATTGTTGCAGGGAGACAGCAGGGCGAACCCTACATCTAGCCCTACACAAGAATCAATCATTCCTGGGTGAATGCTACAACAATGCAAAGTGCCCCAAGTAAGGGTAACACCCCCTCCATACACAATAATTGTGCCAACGAGACAGCAGGGCGAACCCAACAGCTAGCCCTATGCAACAATCAATCATTCCTGGGGGAACAGTACAACAATGGAAAGCACCCTAAGTAAGGGTAACACCCCCTCCATATTCAATTACTGTTGCAAGGAGACAGCAGGACGAACCCAACATCTAGCCCTACGCAAGAATCAATCATTCCTGGGGGAACACTACAACAATGGAAAGTACCCCAAGTAAGGGTAACACCCCCTCCATACACAATAATTGTGCCAACGAGACAGCAGGGCGAACCCAACAGCTAGCCCTATGCAACAATCAATCATTCCTGGGGGAACAGTACAACAATGGAAAGTACCCTAAGTTAGGGTAACACCCCCCTCCATATTCAATTATTGTTGCAGGGAGACAGCAGGGCGAACCCTACATCTAGCCCTACACAAGAATCAATCATTCCTGGGTGAATGCTACAACAATGCAAAGTGCCCCAAGTAAGGGTAACACCCCCTCCATACACAATAATTGTGCCAACGAGACAGCAGGGTGAAGCCTACATCTAGGCCTACACAAGAATCAATCATTCCTGGGGGAACGCTACAACAATGGAAAGTACCCCAAGTAAGGGTAACACCCCTTCATACACAATAATTGTGCCAACGAGACAGCAGAGCGAAGCCTACATCTAGCCCTACACAAGAATCAATCATTCCTGGGGGAACGCTACAACAATGGAAAGTACCCTAAGTAAGGGTAACACCCCTCCATATTCAATTTATTGTCGCAAGGAGACAGCAGGGCGAATCCTACATCTAACCACCTATGCCAGAACGTTACAACAATCCAAATTTCCCGCCAAAACCTCCCCATGGTGCGGAAGAAATTTTAATAAACAAAACACGCTTACAAAATCCATAGTGAAACAAACAGCGCTCCCGAAAAAAGTGACGCTCCAACCAACTTTGGGGACCCATAACTCTTGAACCTATTAACCGATTCCATCTCACCCCTCACTACCCCGAGCCCCGATTTTTCTGCTTCTAACAAGCTACTAACCAACAAATTCACAAACAAACCCAGGGAACTTCACCGATGGCAATGCGATTATGCAACAACCGCACTCCTACTGCACGCTCCAGAGTACCTATGCAAAAAAAATTCCTACCACAAGAAAGCCTAATGTTGCCCCATCATGACCCTGGGAAACTTTACCTTCCCCAACCTACCAGTGTCCCAGAAATTCGCGCTAAGTACCATTCTTTGGAATGGTCCTGCCCCCCCCCACCCCTCAAAAGTCAAACTTTTTTTTTCAATTGCTAATTACTCAAGGCCAATTAAAGCTATCCACCCCTAACTACCAGTACACATCACCAACCTACCTGCCTCACCACACACCAAACCCAAGCCCTCAACATCCCTGTATTCCAGAGTTATTAAAGATTCAATTTTTAAAAATGTGCGCGGGCCCAAGTCCTACATATAAAGGGGAGCGCGAGCGCGTCGCCCTAGTACGGAGAGGGCGGCCCCAAAAGCTAACCTAACTACGGGGCTGGAGGAAGCCCATTCCCCCACCCGCCGACCACCCTGACTTTATTAAAGCGTTGGTTTTAGCTTAGGCCTCGGTTCAATCTTAGCTTTTCACGTTAAAAATGGCTATTTCGCGGGTTGTGGAATGGACCGGGAATCATTTACATTAAAGGCTTGAACTGGTTAGTAGTCTAACTTAGCTTCTTGTTTGGAAGGTAACGCCAACGTACTGCTGGGGAAGGTACTGACATAATATTATTATAACTATAATCTCACCAGCAATCTGAGAGCACAGAAACTATTGCTACTTCGGCGAACCACATTTCTTATTTACGAATCAAGAGAGAAGTTATTTATTCTGTGTATTCTGTGGGTTCTTCCTTACACGGGACCGGAGACGCTTTTAGACACACCAGGGTTAGGCTTGCCACTTGAGAATCAGGGAAATCAAACATCGCTTGCAACCGAGTTGCATACTTTAACTTCAATTTCCAAGGCGTCACAGTACATCGTTCGCTGTTCTGTTTTATTGGTCGTATAGTCTAGTCAGTAATGGCGATCCGCGCGCCTGTCACTGAGTTCTCTCTTGGCTACGAATACGAATATCAAAATCAGCTGTGAAATTTGCAAATCATTTTTCATGTACAGCTCTGCCTTTAATCCGGGCAATTTCGGACCGCCCGAATTTGCTATGATTAGACCGGGGACCGAGATTGTTAACTTTTACCAGCTAATGAATACCACCTTTACGTTGTTGCCGCAGTAGCTTTGCTAGGCGTGCTAGTCACCGTCCCAGCATAATTATGATCGACGCCGACTTCATCTTCAACGAACGGTACCTCAACTCAACTTTATTCGCAGATCGACACCAAAAATATGGTAAAGCGAATTTATAAAGACAGTCTTAGAATACAGAACATACTACTGTACAGTAACAAGACCATTATCGGTTAAACGAACAAAAAAGTCATCAGAATGACAGTATCTTACAAAGGCCGACAAAGAAGTATGCACAGTGTTACTGGGAAGTGAATTCCAGATCTGAAAGGACTGGTACAAAAAACGTTTGAGTGGCAGAGTTCGGAATCCGCAATTGCAGATCGTTACCGATATTTGGTACCGTTTCGTTCATCTATATTTCATCTACAAATGTTAAAAAGCCGTTCCTCTAGGACGGAAATGTGTGCAGCTAATGTATCTGAAGTTATTCTCGGCCTATACCCCACGCTGATGTGGGCATCGAAGCTTATGGATTCCAAAGTGGTATTAACAGGTTAAATACAGTGTATATTGCGAATGAGAAATGGTCCTGAGACAATGATCATTTATGCAACGATAAATTAAGAAAAGAAAGACAATAGAATTTAAATTTCGCGGGCTACAGTATCTTAGACGTTAACGCAACGACTGAAAAATTTGCGCCACTTTGCGCTTTGCGCCGATTACCTTTGCGCCGATTCGATATTACCGAGAAAAAGCAAAATAAGTAAAAAAGGGTAATATGGATTCGGAACTCCACTGAATTCGGACCCCCAGCCTGGTACGGAAAAATGGTTCTTAAGATTCGGAACCCTACTTAGGGCCGTAGTTTAAATTTCACGAAATTTTAATTGCAAATTTTTTGGGCATATTTGGACACCTCGGTTTCGGTACGCGGACCATTCCCCCATCCGCCGACCACCCTAACTTTATTAGGCCTCAGTTTCAAGCTGCAATTCAAGTTTCTTCCAGTACCAATTTTCTCTTTATTTCTTCTATTTTAGTGTATGATCTCTGCTGTTCTTCCGGTACCGATTTTCGCTTTACTTCTTCTATTTTAGTGTATGATCTGTGCTAGTGCGTCTGGTCGCAAATTCTCTCTGGTAGATTGGAGTGCTGACGCAACTCTGCTCGGGCACTTTATACGTACTTGATTCGATATTGATATATGGTGTGTATTACATATTTCCTGGTTTCCTAGCGTAAGTGCGATAAATCTTTTTAAATAGTTCGTTATTATTGGGTCTACATGCGCCCGTACTACTGTTGCTAAGTAAATTTATTTGAAATATAATATAATTATAATTTACTTGTATTAGTAAATTTCTAAAAAAAAATTAATTGAAATTATACTTATAATTTACTTAAGGCAAAAATTCACTTTTAATATAATTGAAATTATAACTTACTTACCAAATAATTTACCTGTATTAGTAAATTTCTAAAAAGTATAATTAAACGTATAATTATAACTTACATGGCAACAGTAGCACGTATGAATATAGTACTGTACTGTGGAACCAATGTGATGCTCCTTTCGAGCGAAAGAGATACAATGTAGTCTCGATTAATGTGTTCAACAACGGCATTTCAATTCCCGATACTATCAGGGGTCGTGCCGGTCAGGGCATTTAAAATTTGTCAGAGGATTTTGGGAATTGCGGGCGTCACTACATAAAAACATGAATTCAGGAGATTGTAGAAGCAGCAATGAAAATGCATGTAATTCAGTCGATATCAGTGCGTTTTAGAAAGGGTAATTTTTCAAAAATTTTCTCGCCCTGATTGGACGGCCCAGCCAACCTTTTCAAACTACTAAACCTGTTAGTTCTGTGGTCAGAATGCCTTTCAAACGCGTTTTTGAAGGTTGATTTTTCAGAAAATTTTCGCCCTGGTTGGGCGGCCCAACCAAACCTCTTCAAACCACTAAAACTGTTAGTTGAATGCTCAGAATGCCTTTCAAACGCAATTTTCGAAATTTCCTCGCATCTTGGTTGGGCAGGCAAAATCGGGGGCATGTCAGGGGATTTTGGATCACCAGATTGGCACGACGACACTGACTATGATGAGTTTTAGATTCATATATATTCATATAGTAGCTCCCTCGCTGGCAAAGATTTTGAGGACAATTCTTATTCAGATTTGATGTAAACTTTCAGTGGAGTTCAGCTACAGTGTGAAGAAGTCAGTTTTTTGCTCTCCTACCTGCCGAATGGTATCTTTCATTATATTTTAATTGTTTTTATCTGACAAATACTTTGTTGGACTTTATTTTTGTGCAAGTTTCTCTGTTCACTGTCAATGCTCAATGTTGACCTTCCGCTTTAACTGTTACGCAGCTTTTTTACTCACCACCAAGTCAAGCATTTTGACAATCGTTTAGCTGATGCTAAATTTATTTCTATGACGTGCAGTTTGCTGGGAAATACGTTGCGCAAGGTCATTACATAATGATTATACAAACGAATTTACCGCGTTACAGTAATTTATAAAATAAGAGCTTAAAGAAACCGATTGCCGGCTCAATCCCACCTGACAAGGCAAACTGCCTTATTAAATTTTACCCTAAAGGGTGATCCTAACTCTGAACCTGCACCCAGCTAAGCCTGCACCTAAGCATCAGCTTGAAACTGAGGCCTAAAGTTAGTGTGGTCGGCGGATGGGGAGAATAGTCCGCGTACCGAAACCGTGGTGTCCAAATGTGCCCCGAAATTTGCAAACAAAATGTTGTAAAATTTAAACAGCGGTTCCGGTGTGGGGTTCCGAATCCACAAACCGTTGTTTCCGTACCAGGTTGGGGGTCCGGGGATCCGAATCCATATTACCTAAAAAAGCACCGTAGATGGGGAGATCACTCGAATTGCAAATTTTGAACTCAGACGACGGAATGTGGTATCAAATGACTGCTGACCATCTCTTGATTATTATTTTACACATCAACATCTAATTACTGTACGTTATATTCAGCTTTACCTCAGATACGCGTTTTTCGTCACGGAACAAATCCTGTAAAATGTGTGCACCCAAATTGCAAATCTTTAACAAATATGACTGAATCCGGTATCAAACAACTGCTTATGACTTCCACATTATTGTTTCACACATCAGCCCATTCACAACCAATTACTGCATGCTACCTCAGATTACGCACTCCAGTCATGTCGCCTTACTCCATCGATTATCGGCCGATTTCCCCAGGAACCCCACTTAGAAAACTTGCTATAAAATTCATACGTATGGACGTACATTCGCTCCCAAGGCCGGATCGGTAGACCATGACCCTAGCTACAGAATTAGCACAGTTAGGAAGATTGGGATCGAAACCCCAGGACAGTTGCTCTTTTTAATGGACGAAAAAATGTGCCACAACCTCCACTTGCTAAAACTACCGTAGCATTTGAGTCCTTCGAGAGATATGTCTGCCCAAGAGTGTATGGGTAAATATGACAATTTGCTATCGATTAAGGATAAGTATAACCGTCTTCTTCCAAGCCCCAGGACGGTGGTCCTTTTTAAACGACCATCATCACTACGAAAAAAAATAGAAACAAATAAGTATTCTGGTTCATCTTTTGAAAGTGGCGTATCCAGGGAGTGTAGGGTGTGTACACCCCCTTTGCGGTGGAGGTAGGAAGAAAAAGTCTGTCAAAAATATAAGAAACTAATGAATTATGTACTAAAACTGTCTATTTAGTGCTCAGAATGCCTTCTAAATGCGTTTTTGAAGGCCAAAGTTTCAAAATTTTCTCGCCCTGGTCGGGCAGAAGCCCAACCAGGCCATTATAAACTACTAAAACTTGTAATTTCTGTTAATTTTAAGCTCGGAATGCGTTTTAACCGCGTTTTTGAAGGCTAATTTTGCTAAATTTTCTTACCCTGGTTGGGCAGCGGCCCAACCAGGCACTTTCAAAATTTTACACTAGTGATGTAACATTATGGAATTTGAATTTCAATTCAATTACAATTAAATTATGGGCTCCATTTTTAATTTCAATTAAATTAAATTAAATTAATTGAAATAGTTTTCCATTATTTTCAATTACAATTATATTTTCAATTAAATTATGGAACCTCGGAAAATTTCAATTATGCAATTTTTTTCAATTATTTTTTCAGTTTTTTGAAAATTGTTGTATTTTTCTGTTAAAAGACAGTAACAGTGACCCAGGACTTCGAAAAATGTCCATGTAAAAGCTTACAGACACCTGGTTAGCCTGTTATCCAAACAGGCAAGAAAGTTTTAACCTTTAAAAACGCATAAAATGACATTCTGGGGTAAATTTACAGATATTTCATTATTTTCAGTAGTTAATGTAAAGGTTTTCAGCATTTTTGAGCAACATCACTTCCTAGGTACCTTCGCCAAAACCCACCATACACCAACAAATCACTGTTGTGACTTTTACAGTCAGGCACTTAACGCCGTTTATGGTACCGACACCATTATAAGGTGCAGGTGGTACCATATGTGGTACCGGTACCATATATGGTGCCCCCAAGTTTGGGGTCCCGTGGTGGTACCATACGTACACGGTATGGTACCATATATGGTACCACTACCCTAGGTACCGGTACCATATGTGGTGCCCCCACGTTCGGCGACTGTGGTGGTACTAGATATGGTACCGGCACCATATATGGTACCCCCCACGTTTGGAGGCCTGTGGTGGTACCATACATACACAGTACGGTACCATATTTATATGGTACCACTACCCTAGGTACTGGTACCATATGGTACCGGTACCTTATATATGGTGTCGGTACCATAAACGGCGTTATGTGCCTGACTGTTTTATGAACTACGAAATAAAAAGCAGAGCATAAAATATTACCAAACAAAGTGAGGTCAGTATAAAGAGGTGACAAATCTTAAATAGGTTTTTGTTTGAAGTCATTAGCGCCGTCATCATTAATACTGACGCATTTCCTTACATTCACCCCAGCAAATAATTGAAAATATAATTGAAATTCCAGGCGAATTTCAATTAAATTACAATTAAATTATGGCCCAACTTTTGAATTTCAAATAAATTAAATTAATTGAATTGAAATTAAAAACGGGCCAATTATGCGAATTTCAATTACAATTAAATTAATTTTTTACATCACTATTTTACACCCCCCTTTCCAAAATCCTGGATACGCCACTGATAGCTACCAATTTTACTGAGTGAATAGGCCTACCTTAGATGCATATTTTGGCGCATTTACTTTTAAAGATCCTTGAAGAACAAATTAAAATTAATCAAACAAACGGAAAAAAGAAAAATGCGCTATTTCGACTACCCCTTGCTACAACAATCGTAGCATTTGAGTCCTTTGACAGATATGTCTGCCCAAGAGCAAATCGGTAGATATGACAATTTGCTATCGATTTAGGATAAGTATAACAGCTTTCGTCCAAGCCCCAGGACGATGGCCCTTTTTAAACGAAAATCATCACTACGAAAAAAATAGAAAAAAGTTTTCTCAGTCATCTTCTGATAATAGCTACCAATTTTTCCTTGTGAGTAGGCCTGCCTTAGATGCATATTTCGGCCCATTTACTTTCAGAGATCCTTGCACATCAAATTAAAAAAATAAAAGAATGAAAATGCGATTTCGACATCCCCTATTAAAACATCTGTCATTCGAGTCTGACAACTCTAAGTCTCAGTCTTTTATGGTCGTCGTGATGGAGGTATAATTTGGACTCAGACCACCCCCGGCCTCAGGCAGAACCCGAACCCCTCCCCATAGGTGGACGACCTGTTACATGTATGCTAAAGATGCAGCAAATTGTCTGTCTACGTTTAAAATTGTGCAGGTCTAGGTTACCACAAGTATGTACGTACGTAGTTTTGATAACTAGATTAAAATTACTACTCATTATCACAAATATAATTTCCAATCTGCCCGCTTTCGATCGATGGATCATTCTTCAACTGGTGTGCTATAGTTACGATTTCCGCGCAAGAAGTTGGCGATCATTTGAAGTGACTCCGCAGGTTTGTCAGTAGAAACAAAGTGCCCAGCAGCCTAAATTGATTTGAGTAGAGTAAGTTTGAAGTTGCATCGCTTACTGCTATACTGGAGCAAAATTATTACGCATTTGAAATCTGAATACATTTACACATAGGCTATGTATTCGAAATTTCCGATACTAAACAACTGTATGTATGTATGCTATACAGGAGCACAATTATTACTTACCTTAACAGTGAGGAAGTCTAGACCTTCTGCGAACTTGTCATGCAACCCAGCGAAGGTGTGTATAAGATTTCCTTTGTACTTCCACTGTTTTCGATCTCCAGGATCCTTAAATTTTGTATAGGAACTAAACTAAATTTATAGGAAAAAATAAATAAAATTAATTATATTTATAGGAACCATAAATCTTTAGGTCTAGGTGGAACTCACTTCTGTTTGTTTTTCTCAGTTTTTTTCAATATTATCACTAAAATTTGAAGGTCTGAGAATCTGTCAAACAAACAAACAAACAGTACGGACAAAAAATGTTCTATCGATCGTTTGGCATTCACTCAAACCATTCTTTATCAATCTCTTCTTTAGCGATTTGATTCATTTTTCTAGGATCTATTATCGAAACCGTTGGGTTATGTTTCAAAACTTACCTAATTGGTTACAAAAGTACGTTATTGAAATTAATCTCCACAAACCACTGCGATTCTTAGTTCGGTCTACAGAACAATGTAGGAGGTGAAATATTTTGCGCCGAAGCTGCATAATATGTACCCAGTTTTCATTCAAAATTTGAGAAAATATCGATAAAGAAGGAAAGAAGCCAAAATCAGTGGCACGTTATATATACCTGCAGATTCATTTGCATTAAAAACTCCTGCCCACCCATGAAGCTGCAAATAGCGTCATAGTCACCATAATACAGCAAAATAGGTAGTTTTTGCTGCAGCAAGTATTCCAGATATGGTCTCATCGTGTAGGTTCGAAGTAGATCACGGTCATAATGGATGGAGCGATTAGGGCTAAAAGACTGACTGGATTAGATAAAATTTGACAGGATTGCTCACTTACTCTTCCCAAATAATGCCTTTCGGAATGTGAAGAGCCTGTGTTACTTCCGATTTGTGCAAGTATTTTCTCATTGGTTCCTCACTGGCCAACGAAACGTTACAATGATTGCTTGTTCTGCTAGTGGAAGGATAGTGTGTGTGCAGCAAACTGTATGGTTTTATTGCGAAAGCCTTTTCTGGAGCTCCAATTATTTCGTGCTTTGACGGTTCATAGCAACTCTCGTAAATGTTGGGGTCAAAATGTGATAGTCGAATGATCACCTTCCATAAGTGCTGTAATCACAAGTGTATGGTACACTATTGTAATAATGTAGCGAGTACCGTATAGTGCTGTTTATAGTTCCCGGGTACTATATATGGCACTTAGCGTTTTGCGAAAATAAAATTGAATCCATTTAGTACCAGGGTACTATATATGGCATTTTACAAAATCTGCTCTACAAGAAACTAACAATAGTCTGTGAAGTTGTTTGACCAAATTGCGAAATGGACCAAATGCGACCAAATGGCCGTTTTTGGCGATTTTCAGATTTCTGGGGGGTATTGAAATACCTCGGGATCATACCTTTTGTATTGCTTGGCATCGTTCATCTTTATTTGTGTAGTAGTCGCATGCAAACGCCGAACCGCAATTGCAGGCACTTCGCAAATCATCCATCAGCCTGGAAAAAAGAATCTTACTGCAGTTATGGTTTCGCTGCATGTGGATGTCTGACCGCCTGATTTTTGTCGAGATTACAAAATTCAAATGACGGCCATTCCGTCAATTTTCAATCGATTGAAAAGCTTTTGGCACGATTGCCCGACCAGGGAGAGAAAATTTTGAATTCTGATTATAATATAGTGCAGGGTCAACCCGCACCGGATTTTAGTTTGTGATGAGAACACCCTCATTGCCGCGTCAGTGGCTCAGTGGGTAGCTCGCTGCCTCTGAGTCACGGCGGCCGCTGCATCCCTAGTGGTTGTAGTGGTTCATCCTCTCGGCGTGGCAAGTTTCTTGCTGCAAAGAGTTGGTCGTCGGCACAACGCTCCACCCAGGCCACCGAAAACTGGTTACAGTGAGTAGGTAAAATGGGAACCAACTGGATCTGCCGTTGCACCGAAAGCCGCTCCTAAAAGCATGCCGCGTTGGAGGGAAGATCAACGACGTCAGGAGCCGTCTGAGAAACCAGCAATAAGGCCAATACCGGTTTGGTTACGCCGGGCGGCCGTTGGGAGCTGTCAGCACCATGACGTCACCACGCCAGGCACTCTCTTAGTACCTGGCGCCCAACAGCATGGCTTGAGTGGCTTGGCAGTGAAAGAAGGGCAAACGTCCGAGATGACGATATAAGGGGTAACGAAATGGACCGTGCAGGTCTGATCGTAGGGCCGTACATTGTACGACCCCCCCGCCAGATCGGATCGGATCGGATCGGACACCCTCATTTTTGAGAATGCCAATTTCACGGTCACTCTAAGTAAAAATCCGTCACATTTGAACCGTCCGTGCTAGAAGAAACTAGTCTGTTCAGAGACTAAAAAACACTATACAAAGACCTGCAAAATTAGGGGTAGATCCGTTGAAGGATTTGTGAGATTTGATGTTCAAATTTGACCTCTGAAAATCAGGTCAGTTCATTTCAGAAGGGCAAAACTCTGGATTACAGAAGGCTAGGATTTGGCCGAAACAAAAATTAACAAACAATAATAATCGTGCCAAAAATCTTTTCATTCTGTTGAAACATTGTCGGAATGGCTGTCTGTGATTTGAAGTGATTCGGAAGACTCGAAAAAAGGCAGGGTCCAAGCGGTCCTTTTGGCGAACAACTGTACTTGGTAAGCAAATCTATTTCTATAGAATTAACACAGAATCTTGAATTGATTGAAATTGATTTGAAAGAATATGTATATGTAATTGAACATAATGAATCTGTAATTGAAAATGTTATTAGAATTCCTTGTGAATTTCTCTTAATTTACGGTACAATCAATTATGTTCCTGTTCTTAAATTTTAAAATAAATTTACTGAATTAAAATGAGTAGTGATCTAACTATTCAAATCTAACAGTAACATTATTTTTAAATCAATACTGCAAGTATAGATAAAATAGACCATGGGGTAAAAAAACCATGTGAATAGAAGTATTCCACTACTGTATTATGATTTAGGAGTCCATCGAGCAATCCATTTCCAATTGCCAGGCCCTAAAAATCGTCAGATTTAGGTACCATGTCAACCGCCAAGAGCGAGCGGAGGGGTTAGCCTCCGAATTGAGCCCGGCTGGATCAGGGCCAAATCAAAATTCGGAAAAATAGTTGCACAACTGTGTACCGTACCTTAAGCTTCGCTGGAAAATACTCTTGACGCTCCAGAATATAGGCAGCAAGTGTAGAGATGTAAACGCCTGCGTAGGATTCACCAGACATGAAGAAATTGCGGTTCTTATATTCAGGGAATCTTTCGAAAAATTTCAGCAAAGTAAAGTAATTCAGCTTGGCTGTCTGAATACGTATAAGCAAGATGGGTTATAGTATTAGACTATAAATGCAACCATTCCTTCTTACCGTTGTATCAGTAAAAGTCAGATTCGCTACAGAGGCATAGGAGAACCCAACATTGGCTGGTGTCTCCAGATAAATTACGTTAGCTACCTGTACAAGGAAAAACACATATTGTAAAAGAAGAATAGCAAGACCGACCAACCGAACAGTCAATCAGATAAACCAAACAACTACAGTAATAACTACACTGTTGGCCAAAAAACACCGCCTGGTACTGTTGTTGTTATTGGATTTTATGAATGTATATGTGTATACACATTCAAAAAACAATGTACATTTTTGTGTGTGTATGATACACAAACAACAGTACCGCCTGGCCTTTTTTTTTAGTTTTTCGAATGATTTCAAATTGCCGCTATTCCGTCAATTTTCAACCGTATGAAAAGATTTTTGGCACGCTTATTATTATTTGTTTACAGTTAGTTTTGGAAAGTCCCAGCCTGCTAGCCTTCTGTAGCCTGAAGTTAAGCCATTGCCGAAATGAACTGACCCGAATTTTCAGACTCAAATTTGAACATATACATACTGTACATCTCACGAACCCTTCACGGATCTATCCCGTATTCCTCAGACGAAGGAAATGAGACCAAGACTAACTGTAAATAAATAACAATAAGCGTGCCAAAAATCTTTTCGTTCGGTTGAAAATTGACGGATTGGCGGCCATTTGAAGTTATTCGGAAAACTCGAAAAATGGCCGCTGTCTTTTTTTGGTCAACACTGTACTTGGCTCTCCAAGAATGCAATCTTCTGCAAAGCTACCTTATTCCAGGAGTAAATATTTTTAATTAGTTTGTCTCCTTTCCAGTCAACAAAAAAGGGGCCGTTTTCAGTCATCAAACCTATCAGTGATGAGCTGCCGGGGCCTCCGTTCAGCCAAAGAAGAAGAGGATCCTGGCTCGGATCTCGTTGTGACTCTACCAACCTGAAGCAATCTTTTTCTGCAGTTTCCTACAGAAACTCGACTGTATACTCTACGATTTAATGAAATCAATGTCAATCTTCAAGTCATACATGTAGCTGGGTTTTCGGCTGGGGGGGTTTTTTCCAGATCCAAAATAGGGTTTCAGCACTATTTCCAAAGGGGGTTTCAGCGACCTTTTTTTGGTGTCCAAAAGTGGGTTTCAGCGACCTTTTTTTGGGCTCAACAGAGGGTTTTGAGGACTAAAAATGGGGTAAAAATCCTGTCTGAAGTGCAAAAATTCCGTTTAAAACCCTATTTATTGGTTTAAAATGTGCAGAAAATCCTATTTTTTATTAAAAACGTGCAAAAAACATGTTTTTGCTTTAAAACATGCAAAAAAGCTCTATTTTACTCGACAGAATACAGCTAAAATGCGTATCTGGAACCCTATTTAGAGATTTTTGAAACAAAAATTAGGGCACTGAAACCCTGTTTAGGGTTTTTGAGACCCAAATTAGGGTTCCGGAACCCTATTTAGGGCTTTTGAAACCCAAATTAGGGTCCCGGAACCCTATTTAGGGTTTCAGAAACCCTGTTTAGTCTCTGTGAAACCCAAATTAGGGTTCCGGAACCCTATTTAGGGTTTTTGAAACCCAAAGTAGGGCTCCGGAACCCTATTTAGGGTTTCAGAAACCCAAATTAGGGTTTCAGAAACCCAAATTAGGGTTCCGGAACCCTATTTAGGGTTTCAGAAACCCAAATTAGGGTTCCGGAACCCTATTTAGGGTTTCAGAAACCCTGTTTAGTTTCTGTGAAACCCAAATTAGGGTTCCGAAACCCTATTTAGGGTTTTTGAAACCCAAAGTAGGGCTCCGGAACCCTATTTAGGGTTTCAGAAACCCAAATTAGGGTTCCGGAACCCTATTTAGGGTTTCAGAAACCCAAATTAGGGTTCGGAACCCTATTTAGGGTTTCAGAAACCCAAAGTAGGGCTACGGAACCCTATTTAGGGTTTCAGAAACCCAAATTAGGGTTCCGGAACTCTATTTAGGCTTTCAGGTACCCAAAACAGGGTTTCGGAACCCTATTTAGGGTTTCTGAAACCCTAAATAGGGTTCCGGAGGCATTACTTTGGGTTTCTGAAACCCTAAATAGGGCTCCGGAACCCTATTTAGGGCTTTTGAAATGCTAAATTACGGTATATAAGTCTTGAAACCCTGAATTTTAGCAGTTTGTAACCCAAAATAGGGTTTCAGAAACCCCCCCCAGAATTCGGCTGGGGCGGGGTTTGCCGAAAATCGGGCCTGGGGGGGGGGTAGTACCCCCCCAAAACCCCCCTCCTACATGTATGCTTCAAGTGTTGAATGAAATGTCAGCAGCAGGTGTCGCCAGAAAAATGTCTATAATATTTTTCCGATGTCGATATACAGGGTGTGCCAAAAAAAAACAACCCAGCAGATTTTTCGCTGTAGCAACCGCAAATCTCAACGGATTTCAATGAATCCTTTTTTAAACGAAAGATAAATAAATTCTTGAAAGATTGATGTAACGTTTATTAATGTACTCTGCTTACTTCCTGAGATATTTGTCCTCAAAGTCAAAACAGAGATTTTGGCAGTGAACAAGAGGGATTTTTTTATTATTCCGCTGCACTTTGTAATAAAACGGATTCCTGCTACTGCTGAGGGCTATTGGAGGCTTTACTGGTGACACACAAACTCGGTTCACTTCAACAGTAAAGTGTCATTAGCCCCAGCAGTAGGAATCTGCTTTATTATGAAGTGCAACGGAATCGCTCTTGTTCTTTGCCAAAATCTGTTTCGACTTTGAAGGCAAATATCTCAAGAACTAAGCAGTGGATCTCAATAAAAATTGCACCAATCTTTGAAGAATTTATCAAGCTTTCATTCAAAAAAGGATTCATTCAAATCGGTTCAGATTCATGGCTGCAAAAGTAAAAAAATTTGCTGGGTTGTGTTTATCACTCTTGTTCTCTGCCAAAATCTCTGTTTTGACTTTGAGGGCAAATATCTCAGGAACTAAGCAGACTATCTTAATAAACGTTACATCAATCTTTCAAGAATTTATTTGTCTTTCATTTAAAAAAGGACTCATTCAAATCGGTTGAGATTTGCGGTTGCTATAGCAAAAAATCTGCTGGGTTGTTTTTTTTTGGCACACCCTGTAGCTTAGGAAACCTATTACAGTTGACAAAATGATGTCGCATCTATTTTCTGTCCTTCACTGAAACGATTCCGTTCGGTCTCAGACCTTGACATTGATTCAACTAGCAGTGAGCGAAAGGGTTGAGTGCAGGCCCACAAAATCGATCAGACTTTTAATCTATACGTAGTACAAAGAATTACCAGTAGTGCATGCTGTAATTTGAGACATTGAGAAAGCCAGAGTAATGCTTGAAGTTGAGCTTGAATTGCAGTCCAGGTAAGAAGCGAACTCTGTCACTCTCTTTGTTTGCAGAGGAAATTGCAGAATTGCATGGCATCAATACTGCAAGGAAAAGCGAATAGCAGCTGTATCCGGCCATATTTTTCGACACTGAGACTGAGCCAAGGATTGACCGGTATTCTTTAATATAATAGCAAAGCTGTTGTTATTGTCAGTAAGTAACAAAGGAATGTTGTGTAGATCAGCCATAATCGCATGGTATTTGGTGTCTACCTGATAAAGCCGGGTTATTTGCAGAAATGCTTCATAGATAGATTCCAACATTGATTCATAAAGGGCGGGCCGCCTCTTTCAGCCGAAAAATCAAGCAGAATCAGTTCTGCGGTCACTACAGTACAAAAGAAACATTTTCTATTTACGAAAAAAGCAAAACAATAAAACATAATAATGAAAAGCTTTTTTGGGTAAAGTACAGAATTGAGATGTGCAGGCGTACTTGACACAGCGAAAGAAGACAGCAAAAGTAATAATTTTTGGTTTGCGAATGCATACAGAGTGTTCCAAAAAGTAACAATCGTTTTGGCAGAAGACTATGTCACCATTGTCGCTTGTTCTATGTGTATACGTCAATCTTTCTCACAGCTTTCTACTGTATGTTATAGTTATGCTGTAGACGTCATCAGATCCTAGATGCGCTCTGCTATACAGTACCGTTGTCAAGTAAATTAAAATCAAAATTAAGAGCCAGTTTTTCTAAGTATCGACTCTTCCCGGACAAATCTCAACTTTTTGTCTCCGATTTGGCTAAAATTTTGCATTTTGGTTTAATTTGACCTAAAAAGACATTTTATCACCTTCCCGGCCATTTTTGAGAGGGTCACTTTTTCGACCCAACCTCAGCTTTCGGCTTATAACTCGGGAACGAATCAATGTAGAAACTTGTGGATTGCATATTTAGAATCACAAGTCCGTTCTCTTTCAAACGATACCCTACTCGACCAGATTTCTGACAAAAATTTTTTTCGAATCCCTTCCTGACCCGATTTTACCCCCCTACAACCCCCATTCCGATAATTCTATTTCATGGAAATGTAGCGCTATCTATTCGCTTTCGAACGCACAAAAAAAATCGAGAAAAAAAGGGGGGGGCAAATTGAGTTTTTGGGCCTTGAAAGTTGAAAATCCGTGATATTTTATATAAATTTGCCTTTCAGCTGGCATACACTGCAAAGAGCAGAACACGGTCAATTGTGGACCGATCTCCAAGATTTCTGTCATACATATTACACAGTATCTCTTGCATACATTGCACAATTCTGGACTTGCTTAATGCTTTCTGACGCGAGTTAGCTTGCTTCTTGGTGTCATTTAAGAGTCAGTCTCTAATTCGGTCCAGTCTTGCCCCTTATCCCTATGTCAAGTTGAAAATCGAACTTTTGTGTAGAGAGCTGTGCTTTGGTGCACTAATAGACATCCATGAGTTATGTTAAAACTTCAAAGAGTTTATGGATTTGACGCTCCATTCCCAAGATATATGCCATCAAAAATAGGGCCACTAACTACATATGGGACCAAAACTTCCAACTCGGACTTCTTTCATACTACAATAAGAGTTGGGTCTAAAAAATTGGGGTTTTTAGATAACTTTTAGAGTAGATTAAAAAATTTTGGCCCAAAATGATTTTCGTGCAAAAAATTTTTTTCAACCATATTCGGCGGGCCCTAGCTCATCTGGAACCCCCTAGGCAGACTTTTTTATTTCATAAATTTGTAGCACTATCAATTTGCTACAGTCTGGTGTAAACCGTATATGGCTATGGCCTGTTGTTTGTGAGAAATTCGCTTCCAAATACTCGAAAACATGCGAAGTTCTATAGTTTTGCGGCTTCAATGCCAGATTTCAACTCATCAGAGTTGGGACCTCAAAATTGGAGCTTTCAGGTTTTAGAGTAGATTTAGAATTTTTGGTCCAAAATTTTTGAACAAAAAATTTTCGACCACTAGCTGGCTGTAGCTCGTCTGCAACACCTCCAGGCTGTTTTTATTACATAATTTTGTAGCGCTATCAATTTGCTACAGTTTGGTGTAAACCATATACGGCTACCACCCATGGTTCGTAAGAAATGTCCATTAAATTAACTAAAACCATGTTTTGCATAGCAAAAAACAAGAGACTTCTGCATGAAATTTGGGCTTTCAGAAGCGAATTTCTCACAAACCACGGGCCATAGCTATATGTGGTTTACTCCAGACTGTAGCAAATTGATAGTGCTACAAATTTATGAAATAAAAAAGTCGGCCTAGGTGGTTCTAGACGTGCTAGGGCCCGCCAAATGTGGTCGATAAAATTTTTCGCTCAAAAATTGTTTTGAACCAAAATTTTTTAATCTACCCTAAAAGTTATCTAAAAGCCCCAATTTTTTAGTCCCAACTCTTATTATAGTATGAAAGAAGTCCGAGTTGGAAGTTTTGATCCCATAGTTAGTGGCCCTATTTTTGATGGCATATATCTTGGGAATGGAGCGTCAAATCCATAAACCCTTTGAAGTTTTAACATAACTCATGGATGTCTATTAGTGCACCAAAGCACAGCTCTCTACACAAAAGTTCGATTTTCAACTTGACATAGGGATAAGGGGCAAGACTGGACCGAATTAGAGACTGACTCTTAAATGACACCAAGAAGCAAGCTAACTCGCGTCAGAAAGCATTAAGCAAGTCCAGAATTGTGCAATGTATGCAAGAGATACTGTGTAATCTGTATGACAGAAATCTTGGAGATCGGTCCACAATTGACCATGTTCTGCTCTTTGCAGTGTATGCCAGCTGAAAGGCAAATTTATATAAAATATCACGGATTTTCAACTTTCAAGGCCCAAAAACTCAATTTGCCCCCCCTTTTTTCTCGATTTTTTTTGTGCGTTCGAAAGCGAATAGATAGCGCTACATTTCCATGAAATAAAATTATCGGAATGGGGGTTGTAGGGGGGTCAAATAGGGTCCGGAAGGGGTTCGGAAAAAACTTTTTGTCAGAAATCTAGTCGAGTAGGGTATCGTTTGAAAGAGAATGCTCTTCTGATTCTAAATATGCAATCCACAACGTTCTACGTTGATTCGTTCCTGAGTTATAAGCCGAAAGCTGAGGTTGGGTCGAAAAAGTGACCCTCTCAAAAATGGCCGGGAAAGTGATAAAATGTCTTTTTAGGTCAAATTAAACCAAAATGCAAAATTTTAGCCGAATCGGAGACAAAAAGTTGAGATTTGTCCGGAGGTTAAGGAGCAAAAGTCGATTCCTAGAAAAACTGGCTCTTAAATTAAATTCGAAAATAATTTACTTCCGAAGAGTAAATTTAATGGCAAGTAAATTAAAATAAAATTAAATCTCTGAGGAAAATGTCGAAGCAAGTAAAAAGTAAATTAAATTAGATTGAAAAGCCCAAAAAATTTACTTTCTGAACATTTCTGAACAACTGATTTTACCATAAAAATGACACCATTTGAAAAGCTTAACAAAAGGATGGAGTTAGATTCATAATGCCATCAGTTCACTACAAATCCTTACTCAGATATTTGGTGTTTTTAGGGTATTTTGTGCAACGTTTTGCATAGAAAGGTAAATTAGAATTTAATTAGAAGTTGAAAGTAAATTAAAATCAAATTAAATTGTTGGTAAATCAGTGCAAGTAAATTAAAAAGTAAGTCAATTATTTTGTGGAAGTGCAAGTAAAATAAAAAGCAAGTAAATTACAAAACTATTTTACTTGACAACGGCACTATACAGTCTCCGCCCTCCACCGGTAGCACGACAGCACGCCTTCCAGCTGATCCGGTGTCGCGTCAGATTTGGTCCGGGCAGTATTTGGTCCGGCCGGACCAAATATGGCACCATATTTAGTCCGGCCGGACCAAATCTGACAATTTTGTGCCAGCAGATTCAGTCCGGGCACCGCAGTTATGGTCCGGGTAAATGTAATAATTAAAGGTAGGAAGTAAAACCGGTTTGGTTCTGACAGGCCTCTCATAAGAGGTAGCCAACGGTCTGGCATCACTGTGCGCTTGTCATGGTTGGCTATGGAGGCAGAGCGCCCGGGCGCACTATCCCCGCGTGCCGTACCGCGATGACCAGATGCGTGGTCGAACATATGTGCGATGGCCAGATCGGTGTCAGCGCATGTTCACCGGTACCGTTCATCGTGTCGTGATAATGCATTGTCGGCCGTACTGTTGTTTGTGTATACACATACACATTTACCTTATACAAAAATACACATTGTTTTTTCAATGTGTATACACATACACATTGAAAATTCAGATACACATTGCCATACACTAACACTACTCGAAATGTGTATTTTTGTGTATGTGTATTTGATCAGCAAAAGTTGATAAAATTTCGAACAGAATCGTAAAATTTCGATGTATTTGCTGCAGTAATAAACGGTAGATATCCTGAAAAAGCCTTCAAATGGCCTAAGTAACTCGATTTCAAAGCTATCCAAGGTTTAAAGCGACAGACATTGAGAGATTTGATTTTCTTAGCATTTCTGGCTCAAAAACAACCAAAAAATTTGCATTTTCAGTACAATACACATACACAAATATACACAAAAATACACATTGTTTTGTTGAATGTGTATACACAAATTACCATACACATTTAAAAGTATTAAATGTGTATACATACACAAACGCATACACAAACGGAGAACCCAATACCAAACAACAGTAGCTCGGCCGTCTCTATCACCTTTATTTTATCTCTTGTCTCAAGCAACTGAGATGTCTTTGGTAGCACGCGAATTCCCGCTGTCGACAGCATACACGACTTAGGGGTTCTCTTGGCAAACGATCATTGGCAAAAAGTGTCTTTCGCAACCCACTGCAAAGAAATCGCCAAAAAAGGTTTCATAAAGGCTGTTATGATTCATCGGAACTTTGAGTACAAAAACAGAGACGTTCTGACGAAAATGTTTAAAATTTACATCTGTAAAGGGAGGTCGAGTCGTCGTCGTGTAGTCGAGAGAGTACTTTACTTTGTGGGAACAGATAAGGAGCGTGAGGACGATGAGAAACCAACCAGTCGACGCGTCATTCAAGCAAGATTATTACTATGTATTATCACACGCTGTTTGTTCGACCTATTGGAATTAAACAGGAAATTGTAATACCCGGACCAAATATGCCAGACCCGGACCGGCCGGACCAAATACACGGCCGGATCAAATATGGCGTGACACCGGCAATGCGCTCTAGATCCGACAACGTTTCTTTAACGTTTGCTTCTCTTTTGTAACGGTTTGCTTGCTTTATTAGATTGAGTCGGTCTGTCTGTTTATTCCAACATTCCCACCGTAACCCGGTGTGGCACTTACTGTCCCAAGTTGGTCGGCAACCTTGTTTTGCTGTAAACCCTTTCGGTGTCAACCCTGACCTGTTTTGGAGAGCCGATACAGTACGAAAGAACAGAAAAGCTCAACGTTTGTGTTTGTCTTTTTTGTTACAGTAAAACTAGTTGTGCACTAATAAGTTCATCCGAATGTTCGGTTTTCGATGTGAAGACATGCAGGGTCCGCCAAAACAAAACAACCCAGCAGATTTTTTAAATGAAATCCTTTTTTAAATGAAAGATAAATAAATCCTTAAAAGATTGCTGAAATTTTCATTAATGTACTCTGCTTACATTGTAGTTCCTGAGATATTGGCTCTCAAAATCAAAACAGTGATTTTGGCAGTGAGCAAGAGGGATTTTTTATTATTCTGCACTTCGTAATAAAACAGATTCCTGCTACTGCTAAGGGCTATTGGAGGCTTTTCTGGTGACAGAGAAACTTGGTTTACTTCTGCACTAAAGTGTCATTAGTCCCAGCAGTAGGAATCTGCTTTATTATGAAATGCAACGGATCGCTTTTGTTCTTTACCAAAATCTGTTTCGACTTAGAAGGCAAATATCTCAAGAACTAAACTGTGAATCTCAATAAAAATTGCACCAATCTTTGAAGAATTTATCAGTCTTTCATTCAAAAAAGGATTCATTCAAATCGGTTGAGATTCATGGTTGCAAAAGTTAAAAGGCTGCTGGGTTGTTCATTATCACTCTTGTTCATTGCCAAAGTCTCTGTTTTGACTTTGAGGACAAATATCTCAGGAACTAGGCAGGTTATCTTAATAAACGTTACATCAATCTTTCAAGAATTTATTTATTTTTCATTTAAAAAGTATTCATTTAAATCGGCTGAGATTTGCGGTTGTTACAGCAAAAAAATCTGCTGGGCTGTTTTTTGTTTGCTGGACATACAACAGAATACTTAGAATCACTTCTCATAGCAATGCAGAAGCCAAAACAAGGTAAAATTGCGTTTGGACCACTTTGGTTGGTACAAAATACATACGGGAATGCCAAATTGTTAAAGGAGATTTATTTCTGAAGTTTAACGGATTTTTTGGGCGCGTATACAAATCGCCTCCCCAGAAAAACGGAAACGGTGAAAGCGTGCGGTACGCTGTGGTACAACAAGTGTTGCGGGTTTTCCAATGTCACAAATCGCCTCCTCGAAAGTAGGAAAGTTGGAAAATCGCAAGTTACGCCATAAGGGAAGGGAAATAAGCAGTACTAAAGGCAAAATGAAGAAAATCAGCGCAACAGCTCCTGCTGGAAACGATTGCTTGTCGCAAAAATGTTTCATTCAATAAGTCGAAATATAAAAAATCTTACTTCATGCACATCCATCCCTAGATCTCAGAAATCGATTTCTAAATTGCAGGCAGCGTCAGTATGTAGTCACAGTGTTGACCAAAAAGAGAAAACACTTTTAATAGAAAAAAGAAGAAAAGAGAAAACACCGGTGCTATATATCAGCCTGTAAGTAAAGTTTAGGAAACGGATGTGTGCATGCATACCACAGATACAAAACCACGTCACGTCGACCTGAAACCATTCTTTATAGATGGTGCAACGGAAGGAGGATTCACGTTCAGAGAACGTTGCCGAATTGAATTGCCCGCCAGTGTTGCCAGGTCTGCTGACCAAAAAACCACTAAATCAGAGAAAAAATTCCCCCAGAAAACCCCAGACTTTTCAAAATACCCCCAAAAATCCCCCCAGATTTAAAATGTACTTTTAGAGCTGACGGAAGCTGAATTTCACATTCCAGTAAAAGATAGATATAGTGAGAAACAGAAAGAATTAAATTTATTACATGTACAACTAAATTTTCTAAATGATAAAATTTTCTTATGACACGGTTTTAGTTTACTTCACGTTGATTCTAATATATATTTTTATATAATGCCGCGTACCCACGCAATATTTCCAATTTTTTCACTGTTGCAAAAGAATTTCTAACGTAGAGTTTTGAAAGTTCCTCATAAAAGTTCTTCAGAATACAACACGTCAAACCTCGATTTTTTGGTCGACACATCGATAAAATTACATTTTTTTTCAAACAATATGTTGAACTTTGATTCATCACTGGTAAAAAATAACATTCGATCATTAGTCCGAAGAAGAAAATTCTCAAAAATCACGAAACCCCCCAAAAAATCCCCTAAATTTTAGCAAATTCCCCCAAAATACCCCCAACCCCCAAAAAATTTTCAAATACCCCCAAATTTGTACCCCCAACCCCCAGATGAAATTTTCACCCCCAAATGGTGGCAAAATACCCCCAGATTTGGGGGTAAAACCCCCAACCTGGCAACCCTGTATGCCCGCGTTAAGGATATGCAAATTTTTGTGATGTTGTGTTGGGTATTCTTGTGCATGTTTTCTTAATTTTCAAACTGTTGAGAAACGTTTTCCATGTTTTATATCGAGGGGAGCGCGCCAGCGCTCGCCCTCTTAGTTTTTGGGGCGGCCCCTGTAGTTAGGTTAGCTTTTGGGGCCGCCCTCTCGGTACTAGGGCGACGCGCTCGCGCTCCCCTTTATATGTAGGACTTGGGCCCGCGCACATTTTTAAAAATTGAATCTTTAATAACTCTGGAATACAGGGATGTTGAGGGCTTGGGTTTGGTGTGTGGTGAGGCAGGTAGGTTGGTGATGTGTACTGGTAGTAAGGGGTGGATAGCTTTAATTGGCCTTGAGTAATTAGCAATTGAAAAAAAAAGTTTGACTTTTGAGGGGTGGGGGGGCAGGACCATTCCAAAGAATGGTACTTAGCGCGAATTTCTGGGACACTGGTAGGCTGGGGAAGGTAAAGTTTCCCAGGGTCATGATGGGGCAACATTAGGCTTTCTTGTGGTAGGAATTTTTTTTGCATAGGTAGAGTAAGATTCCTAAGTTTGAACGGGTTAACGAAATAAGCGGTTGTTAAAAACCAAGGAATTGAGCGATTGGCTTTTTGCTTATGGAAACAAAACTACATGATCACTGGAAGAGGCACTGAAGGTTTGGTAAAGATCGCATGATCGGGAGAGGAGGAACGAATGTTTTTTTATAACTCGGTAAGTGTTCAAACTTAGGGACCCGGTGCCTAAGTTTGAACACTAAACGGTTTGATGCCTTGCTCAATGTTTAAACGGGGTTTCAAAGTTTGAACACTTTCTACGTTTAAAAAATAGCTTAACAAACACGCTGCAACGTTGTTTTCGGAAAAACAACCACTTTATAAGCAGATAGCGGCATCAAAACGAAAGAACGTAATCACTAAGCGCCCAACTAATCTTTCATGTCTTCTTCGCAGAAAAACGGGTCGTCCTCATCGATCTGCTCCTTGTAAAGCCTGTCAGCGTAATCAGAGCAGGTGAAATTTCTGCACTGGACGATTTTGCGACCTTATTGAACTTTGTTGTCGCAATAGTACCAGGTCTGGGCAAGAGAAGTGTCATCCCACTCACAAAGAGTAACAGTGTTGCTATCACCCTCCTCAGCATCTGATTCGTTAGATGAGCTGACTGTGGCAGCTCTAGCTCCAGATTTACGCTTTCTACCATGTAGCTTCTGTTGTGTTGTAGTGTTACTTGTTCTATGCTTCTCAAGCGCTTCTTAAAGTTGCTGCTCAGTCCACTGACGATGTTTTGGCATCTTTACACTACTATTTGAACTAGAAAGACACTGAAACAAATTTACAAACCAGTTTAGCGTAATAATATGTCACGTTTGAGCCAAGAAATATGGAAATATAGGGGGTGTTCAAACTTAGGCACCTTAGGTACAATTTCATACAGACGAATCGGTGCGTTGCAGAAAAAATCTGATGCCACAGATGAAAAGAGCATATATGAAAACCTATTGTCCCGCTGGGTGCCTATGCTGCAACACTAATAGGGAGCTTAGCGCAAGACAATTAAAAATTTAGGTGTTCGACTAGTCACCGTTTCAGCTGCTCCTATTCCCTTACAAATGATCTTTGTTACGCAAAAGCAGAGCAGCAAATAGCCAAGACCCCACACGACCTGCGAACCTTGAATCAAGGTTATAGCGCTTACAGAAATGGAGTACAGTGGCCGGGACCTTCCAGTGTTCAAACTTAGGCACCTGTTCAAACATAGGAATCTTACTCTACTCTGGAGCGTGCAGTAGGAGTGCGGTTGTTGCATAATCGCATTGCCATCGGTGAAGTTCCCTGGGTTTGTTTGTGAATTTGTTGGTTAGTAGCTTGTTAGAAGCAGAAAAATCGGGGCTCGGGGTAGTGAGGGGTGAGATGGAATCGGTTAATAGGTTCAAGAGTTATGGGTCCCCAAAGTTGGTTGGAGCGTCACTTTTTTCGGGAGCGCTGTTTGTTTCACTATGGATTTTGTAAGCGTGTTTTGTTTATTAAAATTTCTTCCGCACCATGGGGAGGTTTTGGCGGGAAATTTGGATTGTTGTAACGTTCTGGCATAGGTGGTTAGATGTAGGATTCGCCCTGCTGTCTCCTTGCGACAATAAATTGAATATGGAGGGGTGTTACCCTTACTTAGGGTACTTTCCATTGTTGTAGCGGTCCCCCTGGAATGATTGATTCTTGTGTAGGGCTAGATGTAGGCTTCGCCCTGCTGTCTCATTGGCACAATTATTGTGTATGGAGGGGGTGTTACCCTTACTTGGGGTACTTTCCATTGTTGTAGCGTTCCCCCAGGAATGATTGATTCTTGTGTAGGGCTAGATGTAGGGTTCGCCCTGCTGTCTCGTTGGCACAATTATTGTGTATGGAGGGGGTGTTACCCTTACTTGGGGTACTTTCCATTGTTGTAGCGTTCCCCCAGGAATGATTGATTCTTGTGTAGGGCTAGATGTAGGGTTCGCCCTGCTGTCTCCTTGCGACAATAATTGAATATGGAGGGGGTGTTACCCTTAAGGGTACTTTCCATTGTTGTAGCGTTCCCCCAGGAATGATTGATTCTTGTGTAGGGCTAGATGTTGGGTTCGCCCTGCTGTCTCGTTGGCACAATTATTGTGTATGGAGGGGGTGTTGCCCTTACTTGGGGTACTTTCCATTGTTGTAGTTTTCCCCCAGGAATGATTGATTCTTGTGTGGGGCTAGATGTAGGGTTCGCCCTGCTGTCTTGTTGGCACAATTATTGTGTATGGAGGGGGTGTTACCCCTACTTGGGGTACTTTCCATTGTTGTAGTGTTCCCCCAGGAATGATTGATTCTTGCGTGGGGCTAGTTGTAGGGTTCGCCCTGCTGTCTCGTTGGCACAATTATTGTGTATGGAGGGGGTGTTACCCTTACTTGGGGTACTTTCCATTGTTGTAGTGTTCCCCCAGGAATGATTGATTCTTGCGTAGGGCTAGATGTTGGGTTCGTCCTGCTGTCTCCTTGCAACAATAATTGAATATGGAGGGGGTGTTACCCTTACTTAGGGTGCTTTCCATTGTTGTACTGTTCCCCCAGGAATGATTGATTGTTGCGTAGGGCTAGCTGTTGGGTTCGCCCTCCTGTCTCCTTGCGACAATAATTGAATATGGAGGGGGTGTTACCCTTACTTAGGGTACTTTCCACTGTTGTAGCATTCCCCCAGGAATGATTGATTCTTGTGTAGGGCTAGATGTAGGCTTTGCTCTGCTGTCTCGTTGGCACAATTATTGTGTATGGAGGGGTGTTACCCTTACTTGGGGTACTTTCCATTGTTGTAGCGTTCCCCCAGGAATGATTGATTCTTGTGTAGGGCTAGATGTAGGGTTTGCCCTGCTGTCTTGTTGGCACAATTATTGTGTATGGAGGGGGTGTTACCCTTACTTGGGGTACTTTCCATTGTTGTAGCGTTCCCCCAGGAATGATTGATTCTTGTGTAGGGCTAGATGTAGGGTTCGCCCTGCTGTCTCCTTGCGACAATAATTGAATATGGAGGGGGTGTTACCCTTAGGGTACTTTCCATTGTTGTAGCGTTCCCCCAGGAATGATTGATTCTTGTGTAGGGCTAGATGTTGGGTTCGCCCTGCTGTCTCATTGGCACAATTATTGTGTATGGAGGGGGTGTTACCCCTACTTGGGGTACTTTCCATTGTTGTAGTGTTCCCCCAGGAATGATTGATTCTTGCATGGGGCTAGTTGTAGGGTTCGCCCTGCTGTCTCGTTGGCACAATTATTGTGTATGGAGGGGGTGTTACCCTTACTTGGGGTACTTTCCATTGTTGTAGTGTTCCCCCAGGAATGATTGATTCTTGCGTAGGGCTAGATGTTGGGTTCGTCCTGCTGTCTCCTTGCAACAATAATTGAATATGGAGGGGGTGTTACCCTTACTTAGGGTGCTTTCCATTGTTGTACTGTTCCCCCAGGAATGATTGATTGTTGCATAGGGCTAGCTGTTGGGTTCGCCCTCCTGTCTCCTTGCAACAATAATTGAATATGGAGGGGGTGTTACCCTTACTTAGGGTACTTTCCACTGTTGTAGCATTCCCCCAGGAATGATTGATTCTTGTGTAGGGCTAGATGTAGGCTTCGCTCTGCTGTCTCATTGGCACAATTATTGTGTATGGAGGGGTGTTACCCTTACTTGGGGTACTTTCCATTGTTGTAGCGTTCCCCCAGGAATGATTGATTCTTGTGTAGGGCTAGATGTAGGCTTCGCTCTGCTGTCTCGTTGGCACAATTATTGTGTATGGAGGGGTGTTACCCTTACTTGGGGTACTTTCCATTGTTGTAGCGTTCCCCCAGGAATGATTGATTCTTGTGTAGGCCTAGATGTAGGCTTCACCCTGCTGTCTCGTTGGCACAATTATTGTGTATGGAGGGGGTGTTACCCTTACTTGGGGCACTTTGCATTGTTGTAGCATTCCCCCAGGAATGATTGATTCTTGTGTAGGGCTAGATGTAGGGTTCGCCCTGCTGTCTCCCTGCAACAATAATTGAATATGGAGGGGGGTGTTACCCTAACTTAGGGTACTTTCCATTGTTGTACTGTTCCCCCAGGAATGATTGATTGTTGCGTAGGGCTAGCTGTTGGGTTCGCCCTGCTGTCTTGTTGGCACAATTATTGTGTATGGAGGGGGTGTTACCCTTACTTGGGGTACTTTCCATTGTTGTAGCATTCCCCCAGGAATGATTGATTCTTGTGTAGGGCTAGATGTAGGCTTCGCTCTGCTGTCTCGTTGGCACAATTATTGTGTATGGAGGGGTGTTACCCTTACTTGGGGTACTTTCCATTGTTGTAGCGTTCCCCCAGGAATGATTGATTCTTGTGTAGGGCTAGTTGTAGGGTTCGCCCTGCTGTCTCGTTGGCACAATTATTGTGTATGGAGGGGGTGTTACCCTTACTTGGGGTACTTTCCATTGTTGTAGTGTTCCCCCAGGAATGATTGATTCTTGCGTAGGGCTAGATGTTGGGTTCGTCCTGCTGTCTCCTTGCAACAATAATTGAATATGGAGGGGGTGTTACCCTTACTTAGGGTGCTTTCCATTGTTGTACTGTTCCCCCAGGAATGATTGATTGTTGCATAGGGCTAGCTGTTGGGTTCGCCCTCCTGTCTCCTTGCGACAATAATTGAATATGGAGGGGGTGTTACCCTTACTTAGGGTACTTTCCACTGTTGTAGCATTCCCCCAGGAATGATTGATTCTTGTGTAGGGCTAGATGTAGGCTTCGCTCTGCTGTCTCGTTGGCACAATTATTGTGTATGGAGGGGTGTTACCCTTACTTGGGGTACTTTCCATTGTTGTAGCGTTCCCCCAGGAATGATTGATTCTTGTGTAGGGCTAGATGTAGGGTTCGCCCTGCTGTCTCGTTGGCACAATTATTGTGTATGGAGGGGGTGTTACCCTTACTTGGGGTACTTTCCATTGTTGTAGCGTTCCCCCAGGAATGATTGATTCTTGTGTAGGGCTAGATGTAGGGTTCGCCCTGCTGTCTCCTTGCGACAATAATTGAATATGGAGGGGGTGTTACCCTTAGGGTACTTTCCATTGTTGTAGCGTTCCCCCAGGAATGATTGATTCTTGTGTAGGGCTAGATGTTGGGTTCGCCCTGCTGTCTCGTTGGCACAATTATTGTGTATGGAGGGGGTGTTACCCCTACTTGGGGTACTTTCCATTGTTGTAGTGTTCCCCCAGGAATGATTGATTCTTGCATGGGGCTAGTTGTAGGGTTCGCCCTGCTGTCTCGTTGGCACAATTATTGTGTATGGAGGGGGTGTTACCCTTACTTGGGGTACTTTCCATTGTTGTAGTGTTCCCCCAGGAATGATTGATTCTTGCGTAGGGCTAGATGTTGGGTTCGTCCTGCTGTCTCCTTGCAACAATAATTGAATATGGAGGGGGTGTTACCCTTACTTGGGTGCTTTCCATTGTTGTACTGTTCCCCCAGGAATGATTGATTGTTGCGTAGGGCTAGCTGTTGGGTTCGCCCTCCTGTCTCCTTGCGACAATAATTGAATATGGAGGGGGTGTTACCCTTACTTAGGGTACTTTCCACTGTTGTAGCATTCCCCCAGGAATGATTGATTCTTGTGTAGGGCTAGATGTAGGCTTCGCTCTGCTGTCTCGTTGGCACAATTATTGTGTATGGAGGGGTGTTACCCTTACTTGGGGTACTTTCCATTGTTGTAGCGTTCCCCCAGGAATGATTGATTCTTGTGTAGGGCTAGATGTAGGGTTCGCCCTGCTGTCTCGTTGGCACAATTATTGTGTATGGAGGGGGGGGGGGGGGTACATGTATGGGAGGGGGTGTTACCCTTACTTGGGGTGCTTTCCATTGTTGTAGCGTTCCCCCAGGAATGATTGATTCTTGTGTAGGGCTAGATGTAGGGTTCGCCCTGCTGTCTCCTTGCGACAATAATTGAATATGGAGGGGGTGTTACCCTTAGGGTACTTTCCATTGTTGTAGCGTTCCCCCAGGAATGATTGATTCTTGTGTAGGGCTAGATGTTGGGTTCGCCCTGCTGTCTCGTTGGCACAATTATTGTGTATGGAGGGGGTGTTACCCCTACTTGGGGTACTTTCCATTGTTGTAGTGTTCCCCCAGGAATGATTGATTCTTGCATGGGGCTAGTTGTAGGGTTCACCCTGCTGTCTTGTTGGCACAATTATTGTGTATGGAGGGGGTGTTACCCTTACTTGGGGTACTTTCCATTGTTGTAGTGTTCCCCCAGGAATGATTGATTCTTGCGTAGGGCTAGATGTTGGGTTCGTCCTGCTGTCTCCTTGCAACAATAATTGAATATGGAGGGGGTGTTATCTACTGTAAGAAGTGCGCCAAATTCAAATCACTCAGGTACTGGCACCTTCTACTGAATCTAAATTGTCTTCAGCCTCCACACCACCTCTGCCATTCGCTGCCTTCCAGATCGTATTAGAACCACTTCGATCATCTAGCCCGCCACTCATGATTCAGATGTCATCGATCTTCGCCGATGTACTGTCCCGAGAATCGGCCGATTCGGAGTGGAAGAACGTGAAACTGCCGATTTTCCTTCAGCTTTCCACGATTCCCACTCTTCTATCTTCTGTAGTTCTTCGACATGCTCTCTCCTTCCAGGCACACCACTTCGATCCACTTCAAATCGCCCTGCCGAAGTACTATCCCGAGAATCGGCCGATTTGGAGTGGAAGAAGCTGAAGCTGCTGATTTTCCTTCAGCTTTCTATTGTTTTAAGTCTTGTAGCTTCCATACTGCTTTGATACCTTCTGGGCCTCCAGCCACACCTCTTCTGATCCACTTTGAATCGTCCTGATTTTCAGGCGGACCCGGAGAATTTAACGCAAGAGAATGAGTCGGTGTTCATGGCCAAATTTAAAGAAGTATGTTGTCAGAGAGACTTTGCCATTGCTAAATGGAAAGAGGTGAAGCAAAGTCAGCGGAGTGAGAGGTTGCTGCTGTCCGAAGAGGTCTAACTTACTGCTCGGTTTTATTGATTTTACAGTTGTTTTTAGTTGTATAGAGTACGTTTCGCAAGAGATGAGGCTATTTCATCATTAGAATGCTTAAAGAGCGGTCGTGAGCTGGAGAAAGCTCAATTTAATGAGCGAGTAAGCGTGTCGACGTATTTTCCGATTCTTCTGTTTTGATAATGCAAGTTTTCAGTTAAATTCGCTGAGCGATCTGGTGCGCAAGGCTTCCGAGGAGAGCGATGAACTTAGGGATAAGGTCGTTTGAATCAGTGAACTGGCCGATAAAATAACCTGACTGTGTGTAGACTGAACAGTTGGAACGGCGGTTGAATGCTGAACGTACGCAACTACCTGAACATTGCAATCAGAGACTCTCTTCTAAGATGCCAACGACGTACAGCGCCGAAACCCAGACGGATGAGCAGGTTGCCGCAATCTTTTACCAATTGCTATTCTAAAACTCTCCTACTTCAGTACGAGCAAGCTAGTTGGTTGGAGCCAGTAGGTTGTAAGCCAGTAGGTTGGTTGTCATTGTCATGTCAGCTCTAAACTACAGAACACTCAATTGCCCCTTCTTTTTGAAACATCTACACAGACACCAGAAAGTTTGAACGCAAAAAGTTCACGTTCGCAGTGTTGTGGTGTTCTTATCTACCATGTCTTGGTCGGTTTCTATAAGATTTGCTGTCTTACGCGAACACAAACTTGTTTGCGCAAACACCAGCCACTGTTCGTATTCTCAGAAATAGAAATCGAAAGAGACGCACGCAGCTAGTGACTTTGCTTTTTGTTCACTGTACGGAACGTGTGTACTGTAAATCAGTTGTTTTGTTTTTTAGATGACAGCTGTCAAGCGGTTGATAGGCATTATAGAGAAGCAGAGTGCAAATATATTCCACCTTCGCGACAGAATTGCCGATCAGCAAAGGGCCTGTACTGCGATGTGTCACAAACTAGAAAGAGCAGTGAGCGAAGTGCGTCTGTATTTGTTGTTTGTGTATGTATTGCCACGTCTCTTAGAAGGAAGACGCAGAGAAGCGACTGGCTGATTTGATGGCTGAGAGAAGGGCGGGAAGCTTACTGAGAGACTTAGAGAGCCAAGTAGAAAGGCTGGAATGTCAGGTACAAACAATGTACTATGAGAGTGGTTTGAGCGTAGCTCTTGACAACACAGATTTTCACAAATTACCTGGTTTTCCTTCCTTAGTAAACCGGTTTATTATTAAATTCTAAATCGTACTTTTTTGCATTTTTATTAGTATTAGATATTATTTATTTAATATAAAACAAGAGCAAAAGCATAAAACAGGAAAAAGAATTAAAAAGGAGCCAGGGACTAAAATACAGACTGATTGGATCTTATTGCTACGGACTAAAGATGTAGTTGTGTGTACTGTCCACTTTTCCAATTTGGGAATTTATGTGGATCGCAGTTTTTCAATTTTATTGCTGTTCATAGGCCAGTTTGGCGATGTGAAATTTAACTGAGCTTTCGTGTACAGTGTTCAAATTCATTGCCGTATTGCTGATTTAAGTCGTATTTTACAGCACTGCTATTGGTACATGATATGTAGGTACGTACATACATTGTAGCATTTTTAGATAGAAAAATTTAATTTGACAAACGCAAAGCTGATTGAAAAAGAGAGATCGTTAAAGGAACAACGCAGCGCAGCAGAGAGTCAATTGTAGGTTTTGTCTTACTCTGCAATTCGTACAGTCAGAAACCAACCAACCAAAGGGGCTCAGGGGATTGCCCCTAAAAGGGCTGATGTATTCAATTTTCCTATGCTCTTTTACCATTCGTGTGCATAAGTTGGAGCTTTTAGAAACGAAGCCACAGCCAAAATTATGGAGCTTGAGTCGTGCAACAAACTTTTGAACGGTCAGATGTCTATTGTTATGACAGCCTTCTGGAAACTCCAGGCGTCGCACGAGAGTTTGGAAAAAGAATTTAAGAAGGTAGTGTCAGTTTCTGATTACTGACGTTTGCTAGAAGAAAGTTGTATGTACTCAGACAGAGGAGCTGAATAATGGTCTGCAAAAGAAATTGCTGGAAATGAGTGAGCGGTAGGTGGTACCGAATCTGCTCACTCCCATAAAACCTTTCGAGTTTCCAGGGAGAACGCTTTGGAGAAGTACCCGCATTTGAGTGATCCGGTCTCCGCCGAGTTGTCTGCTAACAGCTGTCTGGTACGTATTTTGTGTCTGTCTGTTCTTTAGCCTCATTTCTTATACGTAAGAACGTGTGTACAACGTATCTGTCCGTTGGTCAGAGGTGGGGCTGCCTGCTGATCTTCGTTTCTCACTAACTTAGCTTAACTTTAACATAATCATTTATTCAATTCTTTATTCAATTTCCATTTCTTCATTTACCTTCTTCTTACACATTGTATTTAGAGTGTGCTGTCGAATTCGGTGGAAGCAAGTGTTTGCGACGTAGAACTGGCTGCCGCGCGAAAAGACTGCGCCGCTACGCTCCAACCCGTGTACAAGATAGAAGTTGCCAATGGTTTTTGGGAGAGGTAAACTCTGCACTGGTCTCATGTCGCACTAATTTCAATGTGTCTTTCAGTGGAGCAGCGCAATATCAACTGACTTGTAATGCGTTTGAGTCACATGGCAACAGTTTAAACAATGACTTCCAGTGTGATAACTCGGTTTTTCTGTCCCCTAACAGTCATACATGGGCCGGAAAAATCCGGAGGGGGGGGGGTGGGTCCCCCCCCCGAAAAAAGGCCAAAAAACGCCTATTTTGCCTTAAATAAGCGAAATTTTCTCCCTCCGGGAGGGGGGGGGTGGAAGGCCGAGGGGGTGGTATGGACGGCCGAGGGGGGGTATGGCCGGCCGAGGGGGAGGGGTATACCCCCGTACCCCCCCGGCCCATGTATGCTAACAGTTGAGCGATAGTCTTTCAGCGTACTTGGGCCATATTTTTGTGTTTCAGTTCCGTTGAGCACTGTCAGAAGAGACGATTTTTGAGAAAAATATATTACAGATTACTGACTGTTTATGCGCGCACTGCTACTCTTACCTACTTCTGTCCTACTAGTTGCTTGTTTGTTTGTCTCGTAGGGATGCAACCGAATACAAAAATACCGAATACCGAATACCGAAGCGGATTTTCGGAACCGAATAATACCGAATTATACCGAATAATACCGAATATTGATTATTCGCAGCGCGATTGCAAAAATATACTGTCAAACTACGATTTCTTGTTTTTTGCTAAACTTTTTTATGCTAAAAAGCTGGAGAGAGATGTATTGTTTGAATGCATTGTTTGATTTATCCATGCCTATAACTAAAACAAGCCCTATTTGGTCGTTCTGCTGACGGTAAAAAACGAGTACAAAATTTCCGAAAAAAAAACATTTCAAGAGGCGCGAGTTAGGCCACTAGTGCCCTGATTAATCATGTGAAGTCACAGCACAAAGACACTTCCGCGTATATATCCTCCTATTATCCGCCACATGGCGGAGGTTTCATAAAAACACTTGCCCCTAAGCCTGAGCCTAAGCCAGAAGCAAAGCCTAAGCCTAAAACCGAGGCTAAAAGTTGGGTTTGACAGCGGGTTGAGCGAAAGCGCCTTCTCAATTATCTGGAATGTGGCGGATAGCAGAAAATATTTACGCGCGAATCACAAACGCATACAGAAAGTTGGAGGAAGGGAGCATTCATCCAGTACTACTGTAAGCACCAGAGCTGGCAGCTTAGGCATACAACTTAGATTGGATGAATCGTTTGAAAAGATAGATGGAATTTTATGCATAGTAATTGGAAGATAAAACAAACGCCTAGGTTAAAAATTGGAAATCTGACAGCATAGGCAACTGAAAAGGCCGAAATGTTGTTTATTATTATTATGTAAGTTAAACCTTGACCTTTAACATGCATTTTGCGAGAA
>JASANB010004275.1:0-54616 GCA_030248155.1 Sabatieria punctata
AAGGGGTAGCTAATTACAAAAGCGTTAAAAACATACGAACGTTCTCTAACGAACAGCTGAAGAAAAAGAGTGTGTTTCAGATCAAGAAGTACATGGACCAGCTGGAACCGGACAGTCGACCGGCGATCGGTACGCCCGGAGACGTGAACCGACGACGCGCCATGCAGTACCAGGTGAGTCGGCCGATAAATCAATATTTTATTTTCTATTTTATTCGGCCCTTTCTATTCAACACTGGCGCAAAGTGGCTAAAACCGGAGCCGATTAAAGTGAGAGTGAGTGAGTGGCGTTGTAGTAGAATGGAGTCGTCCAAAAATGGAGTGCTGGCGCTTCTGCGCGCCGGGTGGTCGCCGTTTAATTGCGCTAATTACGGCTACGTGCACGCTAACGGATTTGTAGAGAAGGTACGTAGTAGGTGAATGACTAAGACAGACACCGATCGCTGATTCAGTCGTCACTCCAGAGGGACTGGCTCGGCCGTTAAGAATGCAAACAAGTTTTCTGTCAACTGAACTAGGTAGGGACATTGTAAAAAGTCGACCGGTAAACATCTTCACGCTTCACTAAGCCTTTTCTACGCCAACACTATGCAGAGCTTTTCAGAAAAGGTCTGCTAACTGTATTTTCTGCTTTAGTCAGCGCCGATTGACGGCGTTCTACCAAGACAAAGGCAAAAGGGGCCTGAGGTAGTTACCCCTCAGGCCGCCACTATCGCCCTCAGGAATTTTTGCAATAATTTTGTATAGAAAGTTATGCCTAGATTAGGTCTAAATGAGCTCAGAGTAGCTTATTTTAAGGAAAAATAACTTCGATTTCATTCAAAAATCGGAATTTTTGGCTTGCCATCCCCTCAATCACCATCAGCCGCTAATACCCCTCAGGATTTGAAAATTTACCGCCCGGTCAGCCGAAATGCTAGCCCATGTCTGGTTAGTACAATAATAATGGTACCGTACTTAGTATGGCACTATCATGCATGGGCCGGAAAAATCTGGAAGGGGGGTTAGGGGGTCCCGAAAAAATTTCAAAAACGCCTATTTTGCCATTTTAAAAAGCGAAAATTTTCTCCCTTCTTTAGGGAGGGAGGGATAGGGAATATAGCCTGCCGAGCGGGTGGAGGGGTAAACCCCATCCTTACCCCCGGCCCTTGTATGTAAACTACCCTGAAATAGCGTCAATAACTCAGTATATTGTTTAATCTCGGCCATAAGTCCAGAAAGTCCGTTGGCAGGCAGGCAGGCAGGCCGGCCAAGTTTTTGCCGACTGTGTAGCTTGGTGTTTTGCGAGATAAGAGTAAAGTTGTCACTGACTCATGGTTGGTCTGCTTGTATTTATTGTAGAGCAGTTGAGGAGTAGCTTAAGTCGTACGCAATTGAAAGAATTTGTTTATAGCTGCCACTGCACGATTGCGACCAGTCGGCCTGCAAAGCTCTGAACACCGAACGCGACCAGGAACAGATGCTGAAGTACGTGGAGCACATGAAGAAAGAGGTAGTAGCTAGCCAACATTTCCTACTGGCCCTTCACTCACTATCGGTTGTGTCAGGTGGTCGGACAAGGACAGATCGCAGAGGTGGACGTCGCTTATCGACTGCAAGGAGCTCCGCCTACCGTTCTCACGGCCTCGGTAGGAATTTTTTGGCTCGCAGATTAATTGGTGCTCTTGATTTCCTCTCTTTTTTTTATTTCAGAGATGCCAGTCGTGCAGTTTGGACATGGAGAATGGCTCTGTCGGTGTTGTTACCGACCACTCTAAAGACGTAAGTTGGTGGTATTTTTAACCTGCTACTTGCTGTTGTGCTATACAAATCATACATGTTACCCCTGTTGGAAAGGCCAAACCCCCACTCACCCTCCCCCGACCAAAAAATACAAGTAGTAGTAGTAGTGGCTCCAGAACTAACAAACTGGCTCAGAAGTCACTAATTTTTAGAATAAAGTTGGTCTGAAAAGCCTTTGGAAACCGAATTTGGCGTTTCCACTGCTGATATTTAAGAGAATCGGTGTTTTTGCAAGCCCTTCTTGTCATTGATTGCTTGTTTTTAGCTCTAAAATGTTATTTGGCAGCTTACAATAGCGATTTTTAGCGTCCTTACTGAAAAAAGTGATAAAAACACGTTTCCAGGCGTTTTGCTTTTTTATATATTGGACCCCCCACCTGAGGGAAACCCCTCCTACAGATCGGCCCGGAGCTATTACATGTATGATAGAAATGAAACTGTTCCGGCCAACCTAAAAAGCGGTCTTTTTTCTGATTGACACAGAAGAGATTGTGTTGCAGTTAGCCTGGCATCCCAACTGTTTCCGGTGCTGCACGTGCAACCAGTTATTGGTGGATATGCTCTATTTCTACAAGGACGGAAACTACTACTGCGGTCGCCACTACGGAGATATCATGTACCCTCGCTGCAGCGGCTGTGACGAGGTAACTACTCTATCTCTTTATGTACCACTGTCGTTCCATACCTTACTGGCTTGTAGCGATCGACCAGTGTGACGAATGCCGGAACCGGAACCGGACCTTTTTATTTCTGTTGTTTTTTGTCAGAAATTCGTGCATTTTTTCTGAAAACAATTAAAATATCACCTTAAAACTTTTGTTTTTTGGGATTAATTGTTCATTAGCTTTATTTGAAAGAATATTTCGGCAACAGATTATTGTTCTGTGGCTTAACTGCATGCTGAATATGCAACTCCGGTTGTAGCTAAATTGTTAATACTATTTTATGGCACTTGTACCCATACACATACATGTAACAGGGGGGTCTGGGGGTCTGCCCCCCCACCCGACTTAGACCAGACCCCCCGGTTGGGACCCCCCCCCCCCCGAGACGATTTCACCGACCCCCCCTCCAATTTTTCTGGCAAGTAAATTTTAATTTTCGAGCAAATTTTTGCAATTTTTTACAATTTCACACAAAAATTGCCAAAATCGCCTGCAAAACAGCACTTTTTAGCTGTATTTCAGCCCAAATTGACAATTTTTGCCGATTTTTAGTCCAAAAATTGCGATTTTTTTCGATTTTTGACCGTTTTTTTAGTGCCCACTCTCCTCCCCCAAAATTTTGGCTCAGACCCCCGGCCGGCGCCAGACCCCCAACCCCCCTCCCCCATCGGCCGATGACCATACATCTAACAGCTAATCCGCCGAATGGGGGTGTTGGGTTGGGAGTCTTTCGCCGGGGGGCGGGTCCGAACCCAAATTCTAAGGAAGGTCTTGCGCCGCCGGGGCGGTCTAAGCCCAAATTCTAGGGAGGGGCTTGCGCACTACAAAACGCTCAAAAATTATCACGGGGATCTTGATGGGGATCTGGCCTAAGCAGGGTTGGCAGACCCACGGACCCCCCGTTACATGTACATTTGCTTGTACCCAGTTCTATTCTAACTGTAACAAAATTCTAGAATTTATTCTGAAACATGTACCGTGAATCTGGAAAAAATGTTCGGTTCCGGTTCCGGTCGATCGCAAAAGCGGCATAGACTGCCTATTGCCGTTGCCTACAAGCCATACATGTAACAGGGGGGTCTGTCCCCCACCCGACTTAGGCCAGACCCCCCCCGGATGGGGGGACCCCCTCCGATTTTTCTGGCAAGTAAATTTTTGAGCAATTTTTTTGCAATTTTTTAGAATTTCAGACACAAAAATTGCCAAAATCGCCTGCAAAACAGCACTTTTTAGCTGTATTTCAGCCCAAATTAGCGATTTTTGGCGATTTTTAGCCAAAAAATTGCGATTTTTTCGATTTTTGAGAGTTTTTTAGTGCCCAACCCCCTCCCAAAATTTTGGCTCAGACCCCCCGGCCGGCGCCAGACCCCCAACCCCCCATCGGCGGATGACCTGTTACATGTATGCTACAAGCTTAGGCTTATGCAAACAAGTTTATGTAATGGGTGTACGACCGAAGAAGGTAGAGTGCCAATGAGTTGACTGTATGATTTGAGCTGATCTTCGCGCGGGAGTACACACGAGCCGAGGACCGGGACTGGCACTTGAACCACTTCTGCTGCTTCGGCTGCGACCTGGAACTGGGCGGCCATCGGTACATGATGAGAGAGCCGCATCCCTACTGCATCGAGTGCTACATGAAGCTGTTCGCTAGGGTGAGCTACTTTTATTCTCCACTTCTTTACATTCTGACCGAGTTGGCTTTAATAACCGCAACTAAAGTCGGTGGTGAGGTCTGACTTCTCTCCAGGGGACATGCAGATCCACTTTCGACTGATCAGATGAATGGCGTAGAAGGTTAGACACAAATAGACCACTGAGACCGCAGCAATTATCACAATCACACAGCACATCTCCGCTAAAACACACCTCTACTTACAGTTTGGCCCGTCCTTTTTACGCTTACCCGATTTTTTGCAATTATTAGGGTATTCCAAACTGTTTGTTGTTTGTTTTCGCAAAAGCGGGAAGCCTCGTTTTAGTCAAATTGGTCTAGGGTCGGGTGGTCGCAAGCCGACCAGTTAAAGAGAGACTTAGAACAAATCTCAGAAGCCTGTTCAGCGCTGGTGCCATAAAAGGAAAAGATTAGCGTCTACTAAAAGAGAGTGATTGATGTGCATTTCAGACCTGTCAGCGATGCGAGAATAAAATAGAGCCGGACGTGAAACGAATCAGTCACAAAGAGCTCCATTGGCACGCTCAGCCCGACTGCTTCCAGTGCGTATTGAATTGATTAGCTGTAGAATGTCTGGTTACTGGTATTGGGGTGTTTGTTTCTGTCCCAATACTGATTAACACATTAGTAATCAATCATACATGCCGGGCTCTGCCTTCCTCTCTGGTTTTCGAGCAAAATATTTTTAGAATTCGATACACTGAAATTACTTGTAAAGCAGTACCTTTAGCTGTATGTATTTAAGCCGAAATTAGTGCTTTTTTGCGATTTTTATCCGAACGTTTCGATTTTGAGCGTTTTCTGTTACTCAAGCCCTTCCAGATTGGCGTATTGTGGGTCAGGTATATTTTCACTGTAATTAGTTCTATTGATTATCGGTTGCAGATGTTATCAGTGCGCCAAAGCGATGCTGGGAAACAAGTTCATCATAAAGGAGAAGAACGTGTTCTGCTCGTCCGAGTGTAAGCGTCAGTTCTACGGACAGACCTAAGTCTTCCTTCCTGCTTTGAGTGCGTTTTTATTCTCAGTCGACCCATCAGTCCTCCATATTTTTGTGCTAAAACCATCCTAACAGTAAGGTAAACTGGTTTTTTCACTTTTTCCCTGCACCGGTTGTACGAGGCGCTGTTGCGGTCGAATTTTGTCATCTCTGGGCTGTCTGTTTTTGCCATATAATAATGATGTAGGTATTCTGGAAGTACTAAGTATTTGAATGTATTCCGAGCTCTAAAGGAGGTTGTGCATGTCTGTGTTGCTTGCCGCGGCTGTTACCTAGCTTCTTAACTCTCAGTTGTACACAGGCAGTGAGCGCAGGACCAAAAGTGTTGTTTGTTGTTTTGATGAGAGTCGGTTCAGTGGATGTTTGGTTTCGTATGGTTGGCAGTCAATTCGGTGCTGCACTACTTGTTCTTTTTGTTACGAGATTAGAACTGGTTCTTCATTATGCAATGTGCCTATGAACATACTTAATTAATGCTTGAATGACTTGCTAGATGCGAGAGTATTGGGCTGTTATTTTGCTGGTTTGTTCTAAATGAAGCGTTAGTCAGAGCACTTGACTGCACTGCATAGAGACAGTGCCTGGTGAAAATTAAGTACAGAGATGTACTTAATTGATCCATTAGATTGGAATTAACGCTCTTAATAGTGAAATTCACGCTCCGGTCTAACGATTACTGTATTGTATTCAGACTTGACGCCTAAAAAGCTCAAAACAAAATGGTGGAACGAAATGCACCAAACTTGCAAGTGTTGTTTGGTCAGCTCTTATGAAATAAGCATGCGTGGTAGGATTTATTTTTCATCTATAATACCCTGTTTAGAGCATCAGACAGACAACAAATCATCAGAACAATCATCAGAAATAAAGGAAAGATCTAAGAACTGAGCTCAAAATCGGTATAAAATACCGTTGGCATAGCTGAATGAATCACCAGATTTCAAGCTGCTTTTGCTTTTCAATGGTTGCAACTGTTTCCAACAAACCAACCATATCACTATTGCCGCACAGTAAATACCGCCACAAACTGGCCAAACCAATTTGGTTCCTGAGTAAGTAAATAGTTGCCTGAAATTTACGTAATCTTAAAACTGTTATTAAAGAAAAGAATGAAAATTTACATAAGAACAATTGGACCAGCTGACCGAACAGTGTTCCCAACGAACAAGGTCAAACCTTGAATAGTGCTCTAAACAGCAAAAAAATTGAACACATTAAATGCTGCAACAATTCTGGTAGTGTTTCACCTGACGCCTAGGCCCCAGCACCTTAGAGAGTTGAGTAAACAAACATATTTCCATGGTATTCAGACCAATACCAAACAAACAGATGTAACCAAAGGCAAACAATAGCACAGGAACTCTGTCAGTGTGCTGACACCAGTAAAAGTCAGTCTCACAGCCTGCATGAAAGGCATGATCGTCCTGCTCAGCTTGAAAATTGCTCACTGAGGCAGAGGCATTTTGGATTCTGGTTGAATTTGTCAAATCTAGGCAAATAATAAGACCAGATGAAACAGAATGAAGCCGATCTAAAACCACTGATACCGCTCAACTGATAGTCCAGTGGGTTACTGTAAAATGGGTATGGAAAGGTTAAGAGGAAAAAGAGAAGTGCACTGCTGAGACCAGCTGCCATGCCTTTTCGCATGTCAATTCTAAACCCTCAAGTTAGAATGCAAAGAAAAGGAAGCAGTCAGTAAACAAACATTGTTCCCAGTTTCCAAACAAACACTACAAACGTGCTGAATTTAACAATAGCCAGGCCAGAATTGAGCATACTACTGTAGGCAGAGCCCTCTGAGTCATTCCAACTGTATGTAGCCATCACAGTTGGTGTAATCATTCTGAAACTCAATAAGCCTACAAGTTTGCACGCTGCAGTGATTAATGAGCTTACGTTTCATAAAATGAATAAGAGCCGTAGATTATGGCACAGCCAAGCATGCAGACACCAACGCCTATTTTGCTGTAGCTTGGGATTGTGTGGTATGGACCTAGAAAAACTCGAGCAATTCTCATTTTCTAATATTAAACCAGACTTTTGATGGAAACTTCTTCAGTTTCGGTATCTTCAAGTGAATGCTCCCGGACAAACAAGAAGAAAAGCACAAACATAATCGCATCAACTATCTGCAACGAAAATAATGTTGCATGGGATGGCATACCAGGAACAAATTACCATGGTGCAAAATCCAGCGGCTGTGTACATATCAAAGTAGATGACAGTCCAGACAAGGCCTGGATACCCAATTGGAGTGAGAGCTGCTTGGAAAGCTAGAAAAAATATATGATCACGTAACAATAGTGTGTACCACTGCAAGTACACTGTACTCATTTACCAGGTCCAAAAATCTCTCCACAAGTATAAGCTCCAAACTGAAGCGACACTGATCGAGCTCTGTCTTTGTTGTTGCTTGCAGCCACTGCGTGATGCTTCAAAGAGGCGTCAACAGCACCTAAATTTTGCTCAGTCGGTAGTAATTTCAAGAAGCCAACTCAATCTTTACCAGTCCCAACACCGCACACAGCTCTTGCAGCCAGCAGCAAGAATTTCCTAGATTCTTGTGGAAAGTTAGGGATGGATGAGTAGAGCAGACTGGACAGAAACAAAACAGCAGCTGACGCCATCATTAGCGGCTTCGTTTTTCCAAGCTTGGCTATCAGGAATCCACACACTGGAGCTGTGAATGCTTGGGCGAGACTGTAGCTGGCTACTATGTAGCCCAGGAACGTTTCATCCGCGCTACCATCGAGCTGAAACAACAGTCGTAGCTGTTAGAAAATGTCAAGTAAAGAAGCACATCTAAAGCAAGCAAGGCAAGAGTAAATGGCGGGGGTGGTAAACGAACTTCAGGAACGATGGTTCAGCTCTGCTCAGGACTGGGTGACAGACAGACAGCTCAGGTTGACTTGAAAGCTGGCATCTGTGTTTGAAGCCCAAAACTGAAGAGAACCAATATTATTTCTAGCAACAGTACACACCCAATAACTCCCCTCTGAAATAAATGCAACTATACAGTACATAACAGTTTTTGCATGAGTTTGAGTAGGCAGAACTATTGCAGATTTAGCAAACCTGATTGAGGTATGGCCACAACACAGCAAAGTAGAAGCCCTGTCTCATTTGGAAAAGAAAACCAATGAATGTGTTGAATCGAATCGCTGCCCAATCAGTTTGACCCTTTTGCTCGTTTGGAATTAGATTAGTCTTGCTGCTGCTGGGCGGTGAACTAAACCAAACAATCTACCATTTCTGTCAGCGAATGGCATTCACGCAAAAACCTGCTTCCTTACCTGTTAGAAGTTTTGGTCTGACTATGATTTGACCATTCTGATCCATCGTGTTCAAGACTTCCGACGTCGACTATGATTCCTGAGTCGCTGCTGTGTCTCTCAGAATCGCTCAAACCAGCCATGACACAGTTTCGCTGTATAGCACAAATGCTCTACTGCGCTGAGACGCGAAAAAAGTCTGCCGATAAAGTAGCAGCTGACTGAATTCAAAGTCTAGGTTCGGTCAGTCTTAAGAATGCGGAAGTGATATACCTTTGCTAAAGTATACAAAACCAGATAGTCTTTGGCAGGCCGGCCGTGCTAATTATTTATGCAGTTCAAATAAGCCGCTGGCATGTGTCTGACCGAATCTGAACTGAATACGCAAGAAAGATGCAAATAATAAAGCTGGAATATTAGATTGTTCTCGGCGAATGACGTGCGCAAATTGGTGCGGAAAGACATCTTCCAGTTCGAGTGTGCCGACGGTTTTTCCGCCAGCCGCCTCTTCTAGCAGCAGCACTGACTGATCAGGATATGGCCGGCACAGTTGGTGTATTGGTTTAGGCCGCATAGCCACTGTGCGCGAGGTGTTAGTGCGATACGCCGACCGGTGCGTTACGCCGACCAATTAAAAGGGTGCCTTACGCCGACTGGGTGGTGCTTTACGACGACTGGCTTGGTGCGATACGCCGACTCGACCTAGCAGCCTCAACTTGTAGGTGCCTTACGCCGACTCCTCTGGTGCGATACGCCGACTCCTCTGGTGCGATACGCCGACTATATTTTTTTGAACACTGGCAAACATACAGTTAATGCAGATACCAGAGCTCATACATTCAGAGGGTTCTCTACCGTCTACTGTCGATCTGGAGTGGCAGTAACAGGCAACCCGCAACCCTTCTAATTTAAAGGGGTGCCACAGTCACTAATACTGTACTTTCATTCTAGTGTTAAGAATTATTATAGGCTTTATCAGTATTTTGGACGCCCCCAGTAGTTCTAGAGTCAACTATAAATTAACGAAATTGTAGTGCCACAGACTGATTACAGACAGACTGCCAGCACGGTTTTCTAGTGGTCGCTGTATGGTGACACAACTTATATGTTGTCTAGCCCATGTAGGTTTTTATTTTTAAAGTTTTTTCAACTGAGGACAGAAAGTTCTTATTGCGAATGTATCGATGGTTTGTACGTCACGGCTTGAGATAGGCCTAATTTGTAGTACTACAAACTACAGTACATTATTTTTGGACTTAAATTTGATCACTCTATATAAACTAAGACTACAAATTGAAATTCTCTAAGGAAATACCCACATAGCACATGTGCCACATACCCTGGCCGGACTTATGTATGAACTACGCACAAGTATACAGACACACACATACAGAGGCTATTAGGTTAAAAAGTTACAAGTCGGCGTATCGCAACTGTTGAGTCGGCGTAAGGCACCTGCTCAGTCAGCGTAACGCACCTTAGGTGTAGTCGGCGTTTCGCACCAAGCCAGTCGTCGTAAAGCACCACCCCAGTCGGCGTTTAGCACCTAGTCGGCGTATGGCACCTCTCCGCAGCAATAAAGTCGGCGTAAGGCACCTGAATCGTGCGCGATGTCGTGCGCTCATCCTCTCGGCGCGCGGCGCGGCAAGTTTCTTGCCGCAAAGAGTTGGTCGTCGGCTCAAAGCTCCACCCAGGCCACCGAAAGCTGGTGACAGCGAGTAAGTAAATGGGAACCGACTGGATCTGCCGTTGCACCGAAGCCGCTCTACAAAGCATGCCGCGTTGGAGAAGATCTACGATGTCAGAAGCTGTCTGAGAAACCAACTATGTCGTTTAAAAATGGCAAGATAGAAAACAATAAATACATAGAAAAAATTAAATGGATTCACACTGATTTACTTTGCTGTGGTTTTTGATACCGGCGAAATACACAAGATGACCCAGTTTATTATTCTTCTCAGAGAAACCATTTCCGGAAGGGCAATCGTGCTATTAGTGATAACAGTTTATAGTTATAGTCCAATTCAAGCTTAAGAGTCGTGCTGAGCGCACCAGGGCGAACCCGTTTCGGCAGTTCAGGCTCGAAATTTAGATTGTAGTAATAATCTGCATTCTCGTCCGACAGATTCACCCAATTCACGCGTTTCTTTCTTGCGTCAGTTTCTAGAACGGAAAATACGTAGCTTACTGATGCTAGCTGCTCACATTTTTTATTAAGAATTGTTTCATACCGTAATGTTTTATCAGTTTTCTTCCTTGGATGAGAAAGTTTATGAAAGCTTGGCTAAGACAGGCTTGTCCAAAGATTATTAGAAATGGCAACATTAATTGGTGATGATAAGGCATGATGCTAGTCTTTGCTCTTCTGACATTATTTTTAAAGTTAGAAATTGGAAAGGTACCTACCTGCTGACAAGGCTAGCCCATTAGTTTATAGCTTGTCAGATTGGTCACCTGTTGATCTCTCTCCCTCTCTAGCAACGTATATAATTTGAGTAAGAGTTATATACATTGTATACAGGGTCCGATTCAGGTGCGATACGCCGACTTAATTGCCCATCGAGAGGTGCGATACGCCGACCGGTGCGATACGCCGACCAGAGAGGTGCGAAACGCCGACTTGATTGACAGGTGCGATACGGCGACTGCAGGTGCGATACGCCGACTGCCAGTACAGTAGGAGGGCGCCAGTTTTGAATGCTTCACTATTGTGGCACACGCCAATATCTGAGTAAAACAAGATATGCCTTGTAAATTTGCATACCACTAATAGTGATGCAACCGGGATCCCGGTATTTCCCGAAGAACCGGGAATTCCCGGTATTTTCACTCCCGGTTTCCAATCCCGGTTCACCATTCTCTAATACCGGGAAATACCGGGAAATATATTTTATAGCAGTATTGACAGTTTTTTGCAGATACTATGTATTTCAGTGACATCTACTGTATATCCAACTTTCTTTTGCCACTACCAGCAGCACGCAAAACTTTGAATACGTTTTCAAATGACTGCTACTTGCTCAATCTGAGCAAACAGCCATGTTTTGCAGCTTTTCCTTTTCTTCCAAATATTTTTATATTGGTTTAGGCCGTAAACTTTATGTTCTAAACTTCCAACTTTACATATAAAGACATTCAACTGAGCAAATCCCACTGACCCATTCAGCATTAATCTGATCTCACAGTATACTGTAATTTAGCCCGTTATGAGAGAAAATCCTAGAGAAAACCGACTAGAAATGGTATCAATAGCTAAACCGGATGTTGAAAACCTTTATGTTTCATCATACTGCATGCGTTTTGATCGATTTCCCGATATTCCCGGTAATCCCAGAATTGCCCGTTATTTCAGCCACATGGCGTACTGTCTGGCCATGGACGGACATTTTGGTCATGATCAGCCCGAAAATGATGCCGATTACTTTTGGTGGGTCTTCTTTCCCGCTCCGCCGCAAGAGGTGCAGGCGCCTGTGTATGCTCAACTTTAAAAATTAGTCGGTGTTTTTATACCTACTCTACCTACTGTATATACGTGTGAGCTGCCATTTGGTGACGATTTCTTTATTAAGTGTTCATGCACACATTTGTTGGTTTTTATGCATGTGCTACGTTGTACGTATGTATTAAACTGTGTGTCATTGGACAGTCGGCGTTTCGCACCTCTTTAGTCGGCGTATCGCACCTAATTGTAGGCGGGGTTTATTGAGTCGGCGTTTCGCACCCCTTAGTCGCCGTATCGCACCTTTCTAATTAGTCGGCGTATCGCACCAACACCACAGGGTCCGCCAAAAAAAGTCACAACCCTGCAGATTTTTCGCTGTCGCATCCGCAAATCTCAACCGATTTGAATGAATCCGTTTTTAGATGAAAGATAAATAAATTCTTCAAAGTTTGGTGAAACTTTCATTAAGACACTCTGGTTGCTCCTGAGATATTTGCCCTCAAATTCAAAACAGAGATTTTCGCAATGAACAAAAGGGATTAAAACCAACCTAGCAGATTTTTTACTTTTGCCCGAAGATTACTACTGAAGGACAATAGGGACTGACCTTTCTTCCTTTGGCAGATCAAAGTCTCAACTTTTATAAGTAGACTGGTACCTTTGCTTGATCTACCATATTATCACGCCTTGTTCTGTTGCTGCTGGTCTATCAGTTTATTACATCATGTACTGTACGTGCTGCTCAGTAACATTCGCTGCCATATTGTACAGTATTTCTATTTCTACAATACAAACATTGAGGAAGGAACGATAAATGAGTACTTTCCAGAAATTGATATAAAAACATTCACTTCATGTTCAGATTCGGAGGGTATTTCCACCAGAAAACCACATTGCACATAAAGAAAGCAAAGGGAAACAGAAATCGACTGAATTTATCCACTCTGTTGGAATTGACGTCAGTCAAACGCCAGGTCGAGACAGCCTTGCCCAACACCCGTTTGTCTTCTGGACTCATGACTTTGGTTTTCTGCAAAGGATTTAGCCGAAAATACGTAGTTCTAACAATAAAAAGCGCACCTTAGACGCTGGTTGGTCCTTGAGCTCTGGAGCAACGGTGGTATTGGCTTTCTCGGCCCACATCACGCCGTTCTCGTCATTTTTGGGTTCTCTGTCTTTTCTATTCTTGAAGATGTTCGAGGCCTCCTTCTCCCACAAATGGTAGGCAACTGCAAACTCAAGAAGTGCGCCGAACACAAACACAGTGCAGATGGTAGTCCAGACGTCCACTGCGGTGGCGTAGGAAATCTGCGGCAGAGACATCTTCACTCCTGCAAAAGGAACACGCTTTTCTGCCTCTGTCAGTCAGTCTGAGCAAAGCACCTTGTAGTTGGGTGCTGAGTGCGAGAAAGGTGGTGATGCTCAAAGTGACCCGTGCAGGCACGGCCCTGGGAGTAATCCAGAATCCTATCCACGAAATAACCACCACCACACTGCTGGGAATAAAAGTCTGGAACAAGTGGTAACCCGAGTAGCGGTTGAGCTCGAACACAGCCGACAGACAGCTGTAGGCACCAACTGAAACAAAGTCTACTGGACATGTACTGTACTGTACTCTACATGTAACAGGTCATCCGCCGAAGGGGGAGGGGTGGGGGGTCTGGCGCCGGCCGGGAGGGTCTGAGCCCTATTTTTGGCAGGGGATTGGGCACTAAAAACTCTCAAAAATCGAAAAAATCGCAATTTTTCGGCTAAAAATCGTCATAAATCGCTAATTTGGGCTGAAATACAGCTAAAAAGTGCTGTTTTGCAGGCGATTTTGTCAATTTTTATGTCCGAAATTGTAAAAATCACAAAAATTTGCTAAAAAAATTACTTGCCAAAAAATCGGAGGGGGATCAGGCCTACGTCGGGTGAGAGGCAGACCCTCAGACCCCTGTTACATGTATGGTATGCAGTATCTAGCGTTTTCCTAACCTAGTCATACCCTTTTCACGTGCATGAAGAAAAAACCGGTTTAAAATGGCAAAACCCTAAAGATCATGTACTAAAGCTTTTCTGGTACGCTCTTCAAGGTTAATTTTTAAACGTTTCTTGCACTTTAGTTGGGCTAACCAAGCATCTTGTCTCTCTCTCTTCTTGCCCTCTTTTACAGACCATTTTAGCAATTTATTGTCTGAAATTCAAAAAAATCGCAAAAATTTGTCAAAAGGTACTTACCAGAAAATTGGAGGACGGTCCCCGATCAGGGGAGTCTGGCCTAAGTCGGGCGGGGGCCAGACCCCGGATCCCGCTGTTACATGTAAGATTCAAAGCATTACGAAGATTTAGAATCAGCTCACCGACTTATACTGTAGAAAGACTTGACAGTTCTAGGTAAATTTGAACAAATGTAGCGTTTGTACCTTCGTAGGTGCCATTGCAGTACTTGACATAGGTGCTACGAATTTGGTAATCGGGCAGTTCGACGTTGGGATCAATCGATATGCTCCTATTGGCATTGACCCAAACCACTTTTACGTTAGTAACTAGGGACATGTCTGCAATACCAAACATACTGTACAGTGTTAGAAATACCGTATTGTGGCTCTGGAGACAAACTCACAAGTCACCATCTTCATGTAACAGGTCTGATGATCGGCAGGGAATTCGTGCAACATCAGGTTGCACGACAGTGTTGCGCGAATTCTGAAATGGACTTTCCCATTCTATACCAACCGCTATAGAAAGTACCTTCGTGAGGTCCAAACCCTGCCGTCGGGGTACACTCTGATGTTGAAATTGGGAACAGTAACGTCCATAAAACTGGCCTCCTTTGCGTTGGCCACATACAGATCCGGCCACCAGAAGAGGTTCTGAATCTCTAGATCATTGGTATCCATGAAATCTGTTCCATTGTGCACCAGTCTTTCGTCCAGCCAGGCCAGATGCAAGTAAAAGTCTAACTGGTAATCCTGCAGTGTCAGACAGTTTAGACTAAATCCTGATTACTACTAAAGGTACAAACCATGCTGGACTCTTCGATCGAGGACAGCGATTCCACATACAAATTGGCAGTGACTTGCGTTGTCTGGTTTTTGAGAATTCGTTGCGGAGGCAAGAGTTTGTCATACTTTGGAGACTTCAGTTGAGCTTTGAGAATGGCTGGCGTTAGATACTGGCCACTACAACGCTCACCTACAGTATCTTTTCTACAAAACCTACGGTCATTCCAGGTACGGTCTGGACTTCCTCTATTGCTATCTTCTCTGATTTATTTTTGAACAGTAACTTTATAACAACTTTTGGCAAGTCTTTTATGCTGATTGTAAATAAGTCTAATCAGGCAAATGCAGCGATAGTTGGCCTAAAATCCTCAATTTTAGCTTTTTTGAGCGATTTTTAGCTGGTACAGTATGTACTCAATTCTAACAAAATTTTGGCTGAGTTCTAGCTGGTTGACCGTGAAAGCCTGGCACATTTCTGTCTAAAGCCAGTGTACCTACCCATGACAGTTTCCGACGCAGCCAAATAGAACAGTTTGCACTTGGAGGCAAATAAAAAAGAACATTGGAGAAAAACATGCACCCACAGACAGGTATTATTTGGACCGGCCTGGCGTCAGACACATAATTATACTTAGCCGGTACATTTATTTCTACCGGCAATTTAAACTGAGCGCCGTAAATCAAGCCTGCACACTATTCAACTGTCTCTGGAGAAGGAGTGGCCAAAAACAGCAGGTGCATTGAGCAGATGATTTTACCTGACGACCACCGCTAATAGCTGAAGCCGAATGAGCAGCATCGTTCTCAAGCACAGCCAGCTCCGGAGATTGGTTACACAGCGAATTAACAAAGCCACACGAGAGCTTGCAATTAGTGTTGCTCAGATACATACATCTCTTCTTACCGCACCGACACAACGTCTTTTTCCCACGCTATTGCACAAACCTGTGCTTAATAATTAGCGTGTTACAGGCTCGTTTTTTACCAGGCGACAGGATCTCTAATTTTTAAGCCAGCAGAGAGAGGCCTGTGTACGTAATGTAGGTTGGGTCTAAAGATGGATTTATACTTCTGTTACCCAAGTCGCACTGGCACTTTAGCACGCCGCTCTGCCGTGCGAGGTAGATTTACTGCTTGGTTGAGCGGAGGGCTGGAGTGCAAGTGCGCAGAAATATAAAAAACCCGCCTTAAACCAACATTTTAGGGAGCTTGGTTGGCACCAGTAACTGCGAACGAACGAACGAACGAACGAACGAACGAACGAACGAACGAACGAACGAACGAACGAACGAGCGAGCGAGCGAGCGAGCGAGCGAACGAACGAACGAACGAACGAACGAATGAACCAACGAACGAATTAACCAACAATGACAAAAGATTCGTTCAAAATGTGATTCCAAAAACCCGGAGAAGAGGTTTCGAAAAACCGTCTAGGTCGGGTGGGAGACAGATCCCTGAACCCACTGTTACATGTATTGCTCGCTATATGTATGTCGTATGACGAGAACAATATTGCGAGGAATGATTTTGAGGAAGGGAAACAAAGATCACGCTTGCTCCATTGAGATTCTAGTTAATTTATTAGGTACCCATGGCATGGCCGCTCAAGCAGTACCTACAGTACTATGCATTCTGGGGCCGGTTACGTAAAGCTGTCCCCACTTTTATGCAACCAGCCGTTGTACTGCACGTACAACTTATCATCTTTCCAAGTAACTATTTTCTGAAATTAAATAAACATACACGTAACAGGAAATAAGGAATAAGGGGTTCTTCCCGCCATCTGACTTGGGACAGACTTACCGTAGGCCCCATCCCCCAGATGGTTTCTCCAACCCACTCCGTTTTTTGACAAGTAATTTTTTCAGCAAATTTTTACAATTTTTTAGAACTTCAGACACTAAAATTGTTAAAATCGTCCGTAAAACAGCACTTTTTAGTTGTATTTGAGCTCAAATTAGCGTTTTTTGACGATCCTCTTTAACCGAAAATTGCGACTCAGTACACAACCCACTTACATAGAATTTGGGCTCAGACCCCACCCCTCGTCCAGCGACGTATGGCCTGTTTACATGTACATATGTAAATAAATAAATATCAATTGCCATTTTAGCTTCCTTGATATTGGTACCATAATTCGGAAGTTCAATGAAATTTACTAGAAAAGCATTTGTTGTCAATATTTAACCTCTTTACTGACCAACTGTTAAACTTGCCGAAGATTCGGTGCCACAACAAGATCTCATCCAAAACACAAGGAATGAGAAGCCCACAGTATTTGAGTGTTAGGAAAGCTCAACCTACTTTTCCAGCCGAATATCACAGAGAATCGATAAAAGACAACCGAAGCTCAAACACTGCTCTCCCAGTGCCAAATGAAGTCGAGTTCTTTGCGAAACTCCTCCTCATCATCATCACTGTCCAAGCGTCTTTCGGTGAGAGGCGTGGACTCGACGAAGCCGCCGTTATTGCAGACAGAGCCATTGAGACCGTAGCTGTCCTTGCTGTGGGAGATCAGTTGTCTGGCATCATTGGGCACGTAGCTGTAGACCGGACTCTTTCCACGAACCGCAGGCACCATCATGGTGTAGTTGTGGGCGGAGGAACTGTTGGGGGTGGAGCTGATCTCCATCACCTCGGCAACGTAGGGCGTGGCCCGTTGCAGGTTGCAGCCGCAGCAGCACCAGCGCAACGTAGAGCTGAGGTTGCGCAGCAGATGTCTGAAGATGCCGGATATTTCGGTGAAGATCTGTTTGTTGCATAGAATGTAGATGGGCAGGCGTAAGGCACTCGCTAGCACCGTCAGCAAACTAACCACGTCCGAACCTGAAACTCTAACTGTTGTATTCGGGGGCCGAGTGATGGTGATACAACTGGACTCCAAAACAAACGGTTTATTGGCAACGATACGTAAACAGTATCAGCAATAACAACAAGAAAGCAGGGCTAGAAAGTGGATGGATGGATTGTCCGGGCAGGCCACACTGCGGGCCCATCACGCACACCCTTATCCTGCCCTTCATTCGCTGCCTTCACTACTAGCCGGCACACATGCTCAGTGTTAGTCTGGGCGGGTCTCAGTGGTAGCTGTCCCCGTTCACGTTTGTCCCAACACATGCGTGGTTGCTATTGTAGCTTCGGTGCAACGGCAGCTGCAGTCGGTTCCCTTATATTTACCTACTCGATGTCGCTGTTCGGAGGCCTGGGTGGGGCTTTGTGCCGACGACCAACTCTTTGCGACAAAAAACTTGCCGCGCCAAGAGGATGAGCGCACGACGTCGCGCACAGTGGCTTCGCGGCCTAACCACTACACCAACTGTGCCGGCTTCAGAGAAGCAGTACAAGTTCAGACACGGAAACTGCCTATAAAACAGCAATTTTTGGCTAATTGGAGGCAAATTTATTTATGTATTAGCAATTTTCAGTGATCTAGTCCCCTGCCGAGCTCAAACGCCGAGCCAGCTCTCCTCTTCTTCAACTAATGAGCTGCATGTATAATCTACGTATGCGCGCTTGTAGTGAAGGTTGTGTTAAGTGAACATAGGGGCCGTTCATAAACGACGTCGTTCCAGAGGGGGGGAGGGGGGGTCGGCTGAAATGCGACGATAGACGACGCACCAGGAGGGGGAGGGGGTTAGCAAAAAACGACGTCGCTTTTTTATGAATTTTAGGGTACTTCAATTACATTATTTTCGATTTATGCACATTCTGTCAAGCGTTTCTCCATACAGAAAAGCTTTCCAGAGTGGTTGTAGGGATTTATTCTATTGATTGCGCAGTATGGTAACAAAAAAACGTGACAGTACTGTATGTACTGCCCTTTTATCGGGGGGGGGGGGGGTAAACCGAAAACGACGTCGCCATAGGGGGGGGTTCCCAAGAAACGACGCAAGGCGATTTTGGGGGGAGGGGGGGTCCGAAAAATCGGGATTTTGGAACGACGTCGTTTATGAACGGCCCCATATGTATTTCCAAGACTGTCACTTTTCAGACCTTTGTACTTGGACCCTGAGACCTTTTGTGCTAGAAAATTCCACTTTGTCGTCTACTCATTCGGAATCTTGCTGATCGAAGTTTTCACAGGACAGTTGCCCTTTTCTGAAGGTACGTCAGAGTGGACTAATGCCAATACCCTGACTTATAAATTCCGTGACTTCCCTGATCCGTACGAATCCTGTGTAAAGTTTTGGAAAGCAGAATAAACTAACCAAGTGTATAAAAGGTGAAGTGATTGAGGTACAGATCCATCTGATTGATGTGTTCCCAGGCAGTGATCACCACATTGAGAACATTAGCGATTAGATAGCAGGAGACCACTAGCAATAACATCCTTGTGGCTGCCCGCACAGACGCTCTGGTTTGCTCGGCCACTTGTCTAAAAAGGAAAGACAGGTCTTGATCTTGGTCAGAAACCACTTAGCCAGTTACATCTTCATTCAGTGGTCACAATCACGTACAGCACGAAACCACAGCACGCGCAATTCCCAACCATAGCCGGTTTACTTGCATACTTTAGCGGAAGAACCGACCGTACATTGCATTCAGACGTCTACACAGTGTGTCGTTGCTGCTACACCAACTAGTAGTACAGTAGTTGCAAGTGCAGTGCAAGTACGTGACGCAGGTGCGAAGCAGCCATCATTCGGAAGAGTTACTGTAGACAGACTCTACCGGTAGGAGGAGGGCGGACGATAGGTAGGTAGGAGTACGGCTTTTCGGGGCCAACTTACCGACCGTCGTCGCTACTGACTTTGCGCGGCACGTAAATACCCGATTTGCGCTCGCCAGGCACATGTAAACTGTGGCTGCTCCTGCGCTGAGGGGTGCTAAACGAAAGCTTGTTCTCTCTGACTCTGTTGTTCTGTTATTTTGTGGACAGCGAGAAAAGACTGATCGTCAGTAGTTTGAGGAGAGTTAGTCAGCTAGGAAAGTAAAGTGGTAGTGTTGGAAACGGCACAGAACACAGCACAGCCCGTTTGTCATGACGTCATCAGAGAGAGAGGACACCACACGCTACTGCATTCAGTTACCTCGCCTGAGAATCTAAGACTGCGTCAAACTGCTGACTGCCCTCGTACTGCACTACTGCAGTAGCACAACTGCCCCAGCTGTAACTTTATTAAAAGTGTAAGCTGAAACGATCCGGGGCCGCTCGAAGCCAAGCGTGCTGCACTTCATCAAGCGTCTATGTGTTCCTCTTGCGCAGATTAGTAATTTTCACACAACACTTACTTTCCCACAGCCACTTGTAGCATCATGGTGCGCATGGTCTCTTTGTTCTGCTTGCGCAGTGCCAGCACGATGGATGCATTGCAGAAGCAGAGTACGAAGAAGGGCAGAAAGACGGTGCTGAGGTTGCGGAACCAGAACCTCCAGATCGTGTCGTACATGGGATTGGCTGCCAGCTTCGACCGCGCCGGGTACATGGCCGCGAACCCGGTGCAACCTGGCACTTTCTTTACCTCCAACTCCCAGAATACCGTGCCCCGCACCACTGTGCCCATGCCGATCGCCACCACCGCGATCAAAGGCCGGTGTTTGCGAACGCAAGTAATGTGCTGCAAAGTACGTATGTACTTCGTTTTCATGCAAGTAAAGTAACAGTGGAATAGGTTTTGTCACATGTAGCGGGGAGTTTTGGGTCTGCCTGCACGTGCACCCATCACTAGGACCAGCCTCCAAGACGGGAAACCCCTGAGACGAGTGCTCTAACCCCTCCGCTTTTTCTAGGAAGCAATTTTTGGTTCAATTTTTACAATTTCAGACAATGAAGCCAGAGTTGTAAACAATTTTTCAGTGTCTTTTTTGTATTTATTTTTTCAAAATTTTTCATTTTTAACTTTTTCACATTTTTTCTGCCATGAAATTTAGCATCTAGGCATTATACGGACCGATGCATCAGAAAATCTGATTAGCTACGTTGGTTCAAAACATAAGTGTTGCAGTCTGAGAATCGATAGTTTACCTGCAGTGTTGCTTTCAGCGGCTACTGCGCTTCAAAACCTATTTTCTGGCTTACGTACAATGTACATAGCTAGCTTTAGCTGTATTTTGGCCCGATAGCCTAGTTCTGCTGAGCTGAGCGATTTTTGGCCAAAGAAAATGTCGATTTTTGAGCGATTTTTAGTACTCGACCCCCAATTTTGGCTGAGATGGAGACCTCAACCTCACTCTGGTTCGTCGGATGACCGGTTACGTACATGAATGGTAAAACTGTTTGGTTGGTTTTGCTTTTTTAGACCTCTTTCTGGTATACAACCAACCAGGCCACCCACCGAATAAATGGCATCCTCGTGTCCCGAAATCGGCAGATTCAGCTCCAAATTTTCGCAGTATGATTGACCTAACAAAATGTATGGGCCGGTCTGCGCGGATTCGGGTTGTTTCTGTCCACTCTCAAACTATCGCTCAACCAATCCTCAGATCCCAACGTAAAACAGATTCTTCTTTCTGCTGACAGATCCACACAATCAAAAAATCGCCACGTCTCTCAATTATAAATCAAATTAGCGCTTTCTCACGATTTTTTAAGCAACGAACCCGCTAACCCCAGAACTTGGGCTCAGACCCCCGAGGCCGGCGCCAGATGCCCAAAACCTTTTCTCTTAAAGGTGGTTGCCCTACTAGCGCAATTTTGTTGTTTGAGAAACTGCAGAAACTTGGCCCAAACATTGCTTCCCGGTAAAATCGGAAGGGGTCTCCATGAGAATGTACTTGTGTGTTTGAGTTAATAAAAGCAGTAGAGTGTGTTGCAGGCAGAGTACCTGGAATCTGGACGTGACGCTGAAGAACCGTTCAATGGTAGCGGCCATGATAAGGAAGGAGCTGGAGGCCATGGCAACGTGAGATATGGCGAACATGGGTCTGAGGTAGGCGTGCCACATTCGGTAGAGCGTCAGATTCATGAAGTAGTCCATCATCACAGAGACCGACATGAGGCACACGTAGGACATGGACATGAATACGTCGAAGAAGGACAGACACATCATGTAGAAGAGGTTGGAGGTGCGGAACTGAGCGCGCGTCACGAACATGTAGAGCAGCAGCAGGTTCTCCACCACAGAGATCATGCTCAGTGCCGTGCCGCACACCGCCACCAGGTAAATCTTTATCTCCAGGTACTGCTGCACCTAAACTCACTCACTCACTCACTCTCACCGATCTAAATCTACTGCCTACGGACGTAGGCCATAAAAAGACCGTCTGGTCCAGTCAAATGGCTGTGATTCGGTCAATTTTGCACCGAATAAAGATTGTTATTCTTTGCTTTGCTTTGCTTTAGTTTGTTTTCGCCAAATCTAGCCCGATGGCGGCATTTTAGAAGCCATGCTGAACTGAAGGGACCTGAATTTTCAGGCGTCAAACTTAAAACATACATACATTTCTCCATACATGTAACAGCTCCGGGGCGAGGGGGTACGGGGGTTTCGCCCAGAGTGGGGTCCAAAATTTCAAAAAGATCCAAAACGCCTGGAAATGCGTTTTAGCACGTCTTTTTCTGTAAGGACGCTAAAATCGCTATTTAAAGCTGCCAAATAGCGTTTTAGAGCTAAAGACAAGCAAAAAATGACAAAAGGGCTTCCAAAAACACCGATTTCTCTTAAATATCAGCAGTGGAAACGCCAAATTCGGGTTCCAAACGCTTTTCGAGCGAAGTTTAGGCTAAAAATTAGTGATTTCTGAGCTAGTTTGTTAGTCTGGCTGGAGCCACTACTAGTACTTGTATTTTTGGGTCGGGGGTCCCTTAACCTGTCTCGGGGGTGTAAGGGGGTTTGGCCTTTCCAGCTAAGGATGACAATTTTAACTTTCAGTGTACATTGTACGTGAAAAATGGGCATCGACAAGAATAATTGTGCTCCTTTCTGAAGATACTATCTCTAGCACGGCTCCATGGCCTAATTCACGCGTTTAGTTGAATGATCTGGTGGTAATCCACAACCGCACTACTTCTTTCATACAACCTTGCGTTATGTGCAAGGGCAACACTCTCAATTTTTATATTGATTTTTCACCTGCCAAATGCAAAATTGGGGTCTCTTCAGTTCAGAAGGACAAAACTCAGAGCTCAGGATGTCAGGAAGGGTATCGAGATAGGATTTGGCGAAAACAAATTCGAAGCAATGAGGAATATCGTGCTAAAAATTTATTTGGTGCAAAATTGATGATTTGATGAGCTCACGGTATGGCCAAGTCTGGCCACCATATCGTACGACAACGTGTATGATATATTGTTATTGTATAATTTGCGTCTCTGACGTTCTCGAGTTTCCTTCATACAACCGTATAGTGCTGTTTATAGTACCCGGGTACTATATATGGCACATAGGGTTTTGCGAAAATAAAAGTGAATCCATTTATAGTACCCGGGTACTATATGGCACTCTACAAATCTGCTCTATAAGCAACTAAAGTATGTGAAATTTCTTGCTAAAATTACGGTCTACTTGTCAAAAATAGGTTCTTTACTTAGATCAGAACCTCTATGATTGCATTATCTACTGTTTTTGTTCACACAAACAATGTTTACCGCCGTTCGGTCATTTTGTATTAATAACTGCTCACTGTAGAATAAAAATCTGTCTCCATTATAAATGGCACTAAGTGCCGTTTATAGTACCCCGGGTACTATAAATAGGGGGTACTATAAACAGCACTATACGGTACTGTACTATTGGCTCGGTCAGACAAGCGCACACTCTACAATTTTGTCACTGAAAAAGAACATGTCGGAATTGAATATTGAATAGTTTGACCCAGATAAGCGAGTAACAGACAGATGACGTACGTACTTACCTCGTAGGAACAGCCAGGACCTTGTGGACCAGTAGCGTTTTGAGGATCGCTGAAGTTGAGGCCAGTGACGTTAAGTTGATCAGCCAGAGTGCGGATGTAGTCCTCTTGCTCGTCCTTTGGCAAGACGCTCAGCTGAAAGTACAGTTATCCAATGGATCAGATCCATTTCGTCCTCTTATTCCATTCAGCTTTCCCTTCTTAGGTAGCTTTGATTCTAGATTTGATTGACAGAGTTTGCAATAGAAGGATAGATAAAATTCTAAAAAATCGTTTCGATTGAACAAAAGGACTTTTTACAATCATGCAGGGAGGAATCGTATAAGTGCAGGCTTATGGCTATTTCAAATTAGTCTACATACGTAACGTCAATAGATCTAATTAACACTCGACAGTGCGTAGCAACCAGGTATAATACTACTCCCAAAGGAGATGAAAAAAACTTGATAATTCGTAATCTAGCCGTAGATTTCTGCTTTGCAGTACTTGAAAGTTGAGTGCCGCCCAGAAGAAGGCCGGGTCCTCGCTGTCAACCTTGTATCTGACTTCTTCCGGACTCCAGGTAGTGGTGGCTTGTAAGTATAAGTTCTTTAGCGATGCAATGAACAAGTCTGAGGGCGCCATTGGCTCTTATGGCTGACTAAGTGGCTCTCTGGCCTCTTTAGCTAAGCCAACTCTTTTATCAGTCAGGCACAGACAAACAACTGCATAATGGCAAAGCTTCCTCCCGCAGGTGCGGGCTTTTTCGTTTCGAGCTTACGCTTTCAACGGCCTCTCGAGCTAACTCGCTCAGGTAGACCGACTAACGACTCAAAAAATATAGTGCTTAGAACAACTGAGCAGCAGGATCAATGGCTCGGGTTGATGGACTGAACATTCGGGCACTCTGGCCCGTCACAACAAAGACACGACCGGCGCTCAGTGCTGAGACTCACTCAAAAACGTCTGGTTAAAATTGCGGCTGCCAGCTAATTTAGACCGCTTGTCGAGCTAATCGAGATGTATGAGCAATTGTAGGGGCCGCCCTACCTCCAAATCTGCCGGTCGATCGTCTGACATCGACTACAGTCGATTCGGTAGCAGTTACATAGAGACAGACAGCAGTTAGGTTGGCAGGGGTAATGAGCGTCTGGAGACAATTTGAGACGCACTCCAACAGTTTAAGGCTTTTTTATGGACGATAATTTGCCGACATTTTGGCAGCCGGTGGTACCAACACCGCTCAGGCGCTAAAGACACCGAAAATTGGTGCGTTCAACTGGAAACATAACATAACATGCATAGATGAGCGATTTGCAATGCGCACTGCACTGCGATTACTCTCTGTCTAAACGCACTGCTGGAATGTAATAAAAGTTCAGTCAGTACCTCTTGACATCTCGTCCGGATAACAGCTGAATTCTCACACGCCATCAGTTTAATCAAGCCTCCAGACATTCTTTACAGTGGAGATGTGCACGTATTAGATTGACATCGTTTTTCTTTCCCGCACTGCTTCTTTTTTATTTCAAAGGCCGTCTATACGTACGGTATGCACTCTGGGGTTTTGTTTAAACGAAAATTCTAGCTTGAAACCAGCGCATGTACGTAAAAGTTGTAGAACGATTTTAGGTTTTTACATCTACCTACGTACGTACAGTGTAATGCAAGTTCTATTCAAAAGCACAATAAAGTTAATTGCACTGCCTACAGAGACCATCTTTGATCATGCCAGACTACCCAGACGATTTAAATTCTCCACCCCTCCGATTTTTCGGAGACGCAATTATTGGGTCAATTTTTTTGCATCTGTCTAATTTCTGGCACGAAAATTGCTAAAATTTACTACAAACAAAGCGTCCATGCTTAGCTGGATTTACCCCAGATTAGTTTTTGAGCGATTTTTCAGTTCTCTACCCGTGCCCCGGAACATACATGGGCTGGAAAAATCCGGAGGGGTCTGGAGGTCATCTCGGGGGGAATATCCAAAAACCCTTATTTTGCCTAAAAAACGAAACTTTTTCCCTCCCGGAAGGCAGTGGAAGGAGTCATGTACGTTCCGGAATTTCGGCTCAGACCCCTACCCCCTTCGTTGTATGACCTGTTACAATGTACAATGTATGTACGGTACATGTATGGGCTTAGGCTTATGCACCCTTCTCCACTCGAGACGATTTTCAATCCCGATTTTTCTAGAAAAGAAAGTAATTTGCAGTCAAACTTTTCAAAATTTGTTACAATTATGTGGCAAAAATGCTAAAATTCACATGCGTAATGAACAGTAAATAAAATAGATATTTTTCCGTCTATTTTCTGGCAATCGTACAACTACATACTGGAGCCCAAATTTCCGATAAATTACATTATAAATTGGGTTTCTTGGTAAGTATTTCATACTACCCCCGCTAAAAATATGTTCTGGTTGGGACCTAAAATATCTTCAAAGTTTGATACATGCATGGTTAGTTTGAGGAAGCCTTTTTTGCACTAAAGGTTCGCATATTTATGCGATAATGTCTTTAAGTGAGTGGTTTTCATCTACGTAAAGTACAGTATTAGCACATGAGCACATATTAGCATTAACTTGCTTTCTTTAAAAATCTATTCTTTGCCATAATTTCCAATGATTCAGAATTTGTGTTCACTGAAATACGACTTTTGGTCCAGCTGAACAGAAATGGGTATTTGGGGTGTCAGGTATTGGGATTGAGCGTTGGGTGGGGGTATTGGATTCTTCTGGTAGTCTTTGCATTCTAGTGACAAGGACAAGCAGAACATAGAATAGTAGACGACCTTTGAAAAATGAGGAGTGAGGAGAGTGGCCAGAGCAACACGCAGCTTAGCTACTTATGATTGATCAAGTGGTGAGAAATGACAAAAACCGGTGTTAGGTGTGACAGAGCACACTAATTACTAAAGCTCCCCTACTGAGGAAGTTGTGCGGCCTGAGCGCTGCATGCATACACAAGCATATCACGTCTGAATCTAACTATGAATGGATGGCTCGGCATCTGACAGCCCGCTTTCTCTTGTCTACTATTATAGTTTCAATTTGTTGCTTTTATGGGTGTAATGTTTACAAAAGAAAAACCATCGTTCTAGAAACGCAGATCAGATCAGTCGGTTTTTTAGCCATCTGAAAAATGCAAAAACAAACCGTCCCTTGAGTGAAAATTTTTAGAAACATTGAGGCAAAACTACAAGAATAAAGCTTGGCATGAAATTAGAATTTTGTCTGGAAAAACGCTGATAACAACACAGATCAATTAAATTGACACTCGCATTTCGCATTTCAAGCTTATACAATCTGGCACTTAACGCCGTTTATGTTATCGGTACTTAGGCAATTGGCACCATATACGGTACCGCATTTATGCAACAGGTCCAGGCCGGCTTGGGGGGAGGGTGGTCCAAAATTTCAAAAAGCTCCAAAACGCCTGGAAATACTCTTTTAAGACGTTTTTTCAGTAAGGAGGCTAAGAATCGCTATTTTAAGCTGCCAAATAGCGGTTTCGAGCTAAAACCTGGCAAAAAACGATAAAAAGGGTCTTCCAAAAACACGGATTTTTCTTAAGTATCAGCAGTGGAAACGCCAAATTCGGTTTCCAAAGGCTTTACAACTGAATTTTAACTGCCAGAAGAAATGTAAAATCATGCAAAGTATCTATGGCAGGAATTTGGACCAAGGGGTGTTTTAGTTAGTGTAAGAGTATCTGCCAAAGGTCAAGAAGGGGAGGGGTTGGGGAGTTTGAGCCAGGCTGGCTGGCGAGAATTGAGCCCAAAATCAGGTGGTGAAGTAGAAAACTCTCGAAAACGTGGAATTTTGCTATAAAAATTTCACAGAAGCGCTAACTTGAGGCTCAAATACAGGAAAAAATATTGTTTTACAATGAATCTTGAAGATTTTTTGTTTTGAAATTGTAAAAATTGGTTTAGTTTCCCAGTAAAAATCGGAAGGGGGTGCAGAAAAATGATCTAGGTCGATTTTTGGGGATTCCGTCCTTACTGACAGCATCAAACCCCAGCGCACCTGCTATATGCACAGATACTTGGACCGGTATTTGGTGGGAGGAGCCTAAGCCTAGGCAAGGAAAGGGCAGACTGACTTTCCAAAGAATGGCCAAAATCGCTGTAAATTGCCGAATTTCATTAAACTTTTTCGCTAGGGGTAGTGCACCTGGGTGGCCTGCTGCTTGGTCAGCGAGCGGAGGGTAAGACACCCAGGACCCCAGCCCATGTATGTTTGTATGGCTTTACTAAATACTAAATATAGGCCTAGTAATAAAAAGCTAAGTACCATTCCGCCAAATATACACTATGTAAAATTACTTGTAGCTCTTTTCAGAGAAACTCCTGTTGTGCAACAGTGGCATTCTATGTTTAATTTTAATCACTCTATTCAGCTGTTGAACGTGCTCTTGCAAGCTTCTCTAATGCCAAAATTCGAAAAAATCAGAAATTGATCACATTTTTTTTGAAAATTTAACATTGATTTTCTCAAGCAAATAAAAAAATGCCCATGAGAATTTTTATAGATTCTTATAGTACAGGTGTTGGTTCATTAAACTGCAGAGGGTTTTTCAAAGTAGGCACCTCTAGCAAAGAAAGGGACCTCAAATTTGGGGAGTTTTGGACCAGTTTCTCGCTAATATTTCATAAAGCTAAATTCGGAATATGTTCCCTGAAAAAAGCCGCATCTTTTGATGTATTGCTGGTTAAATTTCGACGATTTGATAGAGAGTTATAAGCAAAAAAACGATTTTTATGGTGAAAATAACAAAAATGCCATATTTCTGGCATATGAGGAAATATGCAAAAACCGTCTTGCATTTGGCCGTTTCTACTCATATACTAACTAAAAAACACAACTTTGTCCAAATCCCTGACATAGCTACGTATTTTACATGTCTTTCAAGCGTTTGGCATTTCTTAAGTGCACTGGCAGTTAAGCTAAAAATTAGGGTACCATATAGGAGGGGAGTACCATATTGGAGGGGAGTAACATGTGCCACTAGCCTAGGTACCGGTACCATAAACGGCGTTAAGTGCCTGACTGTTACAGTTACACAATGTAGAATTTAAGGTCGACATACTGTGGAACCAGCCACGGGCATGGGCTAGCATTTCCGGGTTGGGTGAAGGGCGTAATTTCGAATTTTCTGAAGAGGTAAGAGCTCGTAGCGGTAAGAGTTAGGTAAACCAAAAAGTCCGATTTTTTTCTAAAATCTAGGTTTTTTGCTGTTTAAAATAAGTTGTTTTCGGCTCATTTGATTGATTGATTGATTGATTGATTGATTGTAGGGGGCGGGATAGGAATACCCCTAGCGTTAGGCCGCCCATGGGCCCATTACGCAAACGAATCTCAGGTGATCTCTGAGCTCACAACTTCTAATATCCTCAGGTGACATAATGTCACCCCGAGGTGCGCCTTCGAATTTTCCAATGTCATTTTAAAGACTACGTACGTAGAAGCTGCAGTGCACGTTATTTTCAATCAGAATGGGAAAAGTGTATTCGACCATGGTCTATGTGAAAATTTTGAAAATATAATCCTCTAAAACAACGTTTAAAATACTGTTATTTTACTATAATATAGTAAAACAAAAATTAGTAATACTAGTGGTATTTTACTAGTAGTAAAATAATAGTAAAAAGTAAAATTAAGAGCCAAAAAAACAATTAAAATAAAATTAAAAAAAAAAAAAAAAAAAATTTTTTTTTTTGGGGGAAATTAAAAAATATTGGTAATTTTTGGGGGGGGGAAAAAAAAAAAATGAGTAAAATGGTAGTAAAATAGTTAGTAAAATTAGCAAAATTGTTAGTAAAACAAAAATTAGTAAAATCGGAGCTGCTTAGTAGTAAAACAAAAATTAAGATTAAATTGATGGAATGTATTTGTAGTAAATTTAGTAAATAGTAAAATAGAAATCCACTAGTAAAATAACAGTAGTTTAAAAGGCATAAATTGACAATTTTCCAATGGACGTAAATTATATCCACGCATGTCTGGTAACGCCTAGACATTGTGAAAACGATGAATAATCATTCTGAAATGGCCAAAGGGAACCAACCATCAGTTTTACTATCGGATCACAAGCTATGTGTTCATCTCATGGTGTCGTGCAAAATACATGGTTACATTTTAGATGCAACTGTTTTCGGCAGGTATTTTATCTTAACTACTGTAGGTGCATCGAATTACAAATTTCAAGTGTAGAATCGATTATAAGACTCGGGAGCCGTCAGACTTGAAGCCTTGGAAAACTAATCCCAATAAATAGGCATCCACTAATAGCTTGCATTGCTAGCAACATACTGCTAACGCACACCTACTCACATATTTCGTATGAGGTTCGACGGCCGATTCGTACAGGACAGAAGGGACAGTGACAGAAGATGCAAGAACCTGGAAAGTAGTTAGCCAGTGCACATGCCAGAGACAGACAGACAAAGGTGAAAATGTAATCTCACTCAGCCAACACACACAATCCGATTTGCCAAACTAGGGCGCACCAGTTATTCTTTCCGCACCAAAAACAGTGGCAAAAACGCGTCAATCGATTGGTTCAGACACAGTGGATTTAATTAAAGGCCAGTTAGATAGAGCTGATTGATGTACGTACCTGGATCTTGAGCAAACGAGCCAAATCGTCCACAAAACCAGCAGAGTGATTGATGGCAGCAGAGGTCATTACGCGACAGTCAACTGAGACATGTGCGTGAAGACGGCAGCCAAGCGGCCAGATTTAGTGCTAGGTTAGAGGCAGACGGCTATCTTGCGGAAACAGACCCAAATTGACATAAACCAATTAGGGGACAGTCGATTGGGGGAATGTACGTAGAGCAGCGTACACTCCTGACGACCAGCAGTTGAAGCACAGTTCACCTGAAAGCCAATAGGAAGTGATAGATCCAGGTCAGCGAAGCCTAATTGCCCAGTAATCGCTAAGAGGTCCATCAAAGCTGGAACGCACCCAGCCGACAGCTGTGCCAAATTGCTGACAGCTCTAGCGCCAACTGTGATCTGGTCAGCCGTTACATCAAGCAAAAGAATTATTGTTTTTGCACTATTCTTAGCTACATAGACAGCGGGCTGCGGCTTTTTGGACATGCTAATAACGCCGGAACAGATCGCCGGAAGGCAGCTCCCAAGTGGCAGATTATTGTCAACCGGGGGCAACCTTCTTGCGTCGTCGACCGGCCAGCAGCTAAAATCGCGGGCAGAGCGCACAGAAGAGGCGCGACGCCTATTGAGTTCTAATTTCGGTTTGCTCGATAGGTCTTATTGAAATTCCCCTCGCCGGCAACCAACGTAGCTGGCCGACATCCTATTTAATTTTCAACTTGTGAACGGTGGCGCACGCGCGCCAACTGCTAAACAAACAGAAAAACTAAATTAGTCGCGCAGAACTTGGCTTTGGTTAACAATTTATCGACTTAGCTTTACTGAATTGTTTGTAGGCCCGGTACGCTACACAGTAAATATAAGAGGACGGCAATCAGTAAAAAAAGGCAAAAAGCTTTCCAATCAATCAGAAGAAAATTAGATGGCAAATTACTCCTGGGGACAACAGCACATGGTGCAAAAATTGAAAAGCTAAGATTTTCTTTGGCTCAAAAGCCTCTTCTGTTCTGGGTAGAGGCCCATAATTGTCTCCAGCCGACCTATAATTTGAGACGTGTACGTATGTACTTACGTGCCTGCCTACTCAGTATTTATAATTCGATGCCGAACGGTTTTGTTGGAAGTCAACACTGAAAAACTAGTTGGCCTATCAATGAATGTTATTTAGGATATAATGATTCGAACTATATTTCAATCCCACAGAGACATTTGAAGTAAACTAAAAAATACGGGACGCTTTGATTACACAGCAATCAAACCTGCCGCATCAGGCCAACAACGGCGCAAAGACTTGACGCTCAGTAATTGACCAGTCAGACTCTCGAGACTCACTCGCTCACCAAATTTGCTCCAGCTTTTGCTTTAAACCTAGCACCCTTGATGATGTACGCAGACATGATAAACCATCCATTTATCCATTTTTCAATCAGCAGCATGCTCAGGGATTGGGGAACCTTAAGTTCATGTAACAAATCTGTTAATTTTTACTCTCAATGCATTTTTGAAGGCCAATTGTTCAAAAGTTTCTCCCCCTTATTGTGCTTTGCCTCTTTAAAATATTTTTCAACCCACTTTTCAAGATCATGGCTATGCCGCCATAGTATTTAAATAGAGGCTACGTATTGTTCAGTTTAAACATTATAAATAAAAACAAACAGGCCTCTGAAGCAGTCAAAAACAATTACACATGAAGAGAGTAAGCGGCAGTGGAAGTTGAAAATGGAGCGAGCCGGGGGCCGACAACCGGACGTCCGATAAATCAGGAGCAAATTTTATTTTGCCGGTCAATCAAGAACGGTCGGTGGCCAAAAAGTCAGCTAACTAACACGATTAGGCGGGGCGTGAACGCAGCCTAAGTAAGTTATTTTCAGTGCTGCTAACTGCAGACCGTCCTATCGAGACGCGGACTGTATCCAGTGGGCGCGAAATTCAATAACATGCCGTGCTAATGCATGGGTAAATACTGTGAAAGACACTGGTTTCAGTTTCACCATGCAAATTCGATATAGCTGACAAACATAAAAGAACTGGCCTGAATAATTCAGTTGCAACCTAGAGTTAGAATTTTGGGCTTTAAATGATTCATGAAGAAATAACTACTTAGTTGGCTAGTGCTCTGACTGTTGTTTTCTTTGCTGCATTGATCTTGCATTTTTGCATCACTCGCTAAGGTTAAAAATGTTAGTCTACTTTCTAAAATTTATAAACTTCTAGCTATTCCGCATCTCCACAATAGGCTACAGATAAGCACTGATTGTATACAAATCTAATGTCTTCATCTCTTACAGATACCGCAACCTAATCCAGTTCTTCTTCGAAAGCAGCTGTATCTTCAATGAGAGCCTTGGTTCTCTCTAGACAGTCTTTCGTAGCTTTTTCTGGATCGTCTCCCAAGAACTGTTTCATATTCAGAATCATTGGCAGAGCTGGTATCATCATAAGTGCTGCGGATTTGAAACATCTTTTGTATGCCTCAATCACTTGATCGAACGAAAACGGGGGTTCTTTTCCCAACAACTTCTTTAGACTGGCGTAATAGTGGCGCAGAACTTTCATGTAGTTCTCTCTTCTCACGTCGGCGTTCACTGAACTCGTCAAAGTACGCACAAGGTCCTCACAAATGTTGCCTGGATGCGATATCTAAACGCAGTCCATTAGGAGGGGAACTAGGTGGAGCAGCTCACCTGCCAATCAATCAAGGCCAATAGCTGATTGGATGCTTTCCCGCTTTTCTCGTCCTTGCGCCATATCATGTTCTGTGCGTGTGTGTCTCCGTTGCACAGCACATCAGGCAAGCCCATCTGTTCATTGAGTTTGTAGATGTACTCTACGTCCTTCTCAACATCCTGACAAAGTTCTATAGCTGTATCAGCCAGCGGATCGAAGTACTCGGGGTGAGAGGTCTTGAGTGGAGTCATTGACTGCTTCATCATGGTGGGAGGGTCTGGCATGCTGCCATCCATGAAGTCCTTGAAGGTCAGGTTAATGTTGGGTTGTCGCCAGTCATCGCAAGTGAGAGAGTATGCCTGTATTCCGGCTATGCACTCTGCTACCTGTAAATATGTATATCTTAGACAATTACTCCTTTTGTTTTATTTTGTTGTGTTTAGACCAGCTCAGTGGGTGACATGGGTTTAGTCGATGGGGAAGTATAAACTTTACAAACTTCAAGTAGTTGTTCTGCATTCAGGCCCTGCACAAAGGTCGAAGTGACACCATCAGACAAGTCTTCCATTACGATGATTCCTTGATGGTCTGCAGTTCGGTTGAGACCAAAATAGGTCTTCGGAATTTTTAAGCCAGGTGGTGGATGTTTCCGAAATTCGTCATAAACAGCGACTTCGCACTTGTGGGCCTAAAATTGTTGCTGTACAGATCTGGGCTGTTTTTTTCGAAAAAGCTCAAGCCGATTTTTTTCGTGTTTGTGCAGTTTTTTCGTTTTTTTCCAAAGTTTTTTCCGAGTTGACAGAAGATATTTTAACAAACACATTTTATTGCAGAATTCAGCAGCGTGAGTTTTATTACCAAATGCACTAGTTTCATGTTTTTGGGTAGTAATTTGATTATAAAACATAAAAAATACAATAGTAAAAGTTGGCTGGAAATGAAACAAGTACACGTATATATTGCTAAAAGAGTTTAGTTTTGCCATGGAAATGCATGCAAGTCTTCTATTATCGTAAAACCAAGGCATTTGAAGCGAATTTATCTGGTTATTTTGTCTATTTCCTTTAAAAACGTCGCTTTAGAGTTTTCTGAATCTCTCAGAAAATAACGTTTTTCCATAAGAAAACGAAGAAAAAACAGAGGAAAGAACGAACTCAACAATCCTGGTGCAGATTGCATTGCCCAGACATGGGCTAGCATTTCTGTTGAGGGTGGTAGAATTTTCAATTCCTGAGGGGGGCTGAGGGGGTGGTATGCAAAAAAGTCCGATTTTTGGCTAAAATCAAGGGTTTTTTGCTTATTTTTCATTAAGCTAAGCCAAAATAAGCTATTCTGAGCTCATTTACACCTAATCCAGCCATATTTTTATCATAATTTTTTATACAAAATTCTTCCGAAAAATTCCTGAGGGGGGTAGCGGCCGGCTGAGTGGGGGGGGGGGTAGGTCAGAGCCTGAGGGGGGCCAACCCCTCACAGCCCCCCTTTTGGTACTATTTCACATTTGACTTATAAAAATGAGCAACCTTAAATGCTGGACAGTCATTCAAATCCATCGATGACATCATTTCTTTCATCGGATTGTCATCAGGCAAATTTTCCATAAATGTCAAGAACTGCTTCGCTGTCGGCACCTATAACAACCAGTTTCTCTAGGTGTTTTAAGAAATTAAGCTTTGCGCGACACCCCATTTTGGCGATTTGCCCATTGAAATACCTAAACAGTCACCTTCAGTACCACACTCTTGGGCAAAGAAGGCTCCTCTGGTTCCCATTTCAGTTGCACTATAAAAATCTGCGACAGCATGCCAGCTTTTCCAAAGCCCAGCTCGTTGTAGGACGAATCGACAATAGAAGACTTGGTGCCAATTTTCGTCTGTAGTAGTTCTTCTAGCCATTTTATGGTAAACTCTGAGTCTCCTATAGTGGCCATCGCTTTACAAGTTCGTCTCTATAGGCTGTTACACTGCAGCTTAACACTACGGACAGACAGAACTGATTGCAATGAGCTGTAGGGCTTTATCTCTATGGCGCACAACAAAACTAGTTTTACACAACAGGTTTGGTGTCGTTTAGAATTGATGACAGACAGCCCAGCCGGTCACAAGATCGAAGTGAGGTAATTGATTCCAAAAATGTCGGACCGCCTTTGTGCAAGCAATTAAATACAAATGTTTTGAATTTGAGATGATAGCTTATTGATTTTATAAAGTCAGAAAGATAAATGCTTATAAAAAATCACTAAAGAAGTTGTGACACTTGCAATGTATAGATGCGCCTCTTCTGTTGTCTGAGCATGTGAATTGCAATCTAAAGTCTGTTCCAAAATCTTTGGCGCTGGCTGGGTATGTCCGGTAGTTTCCTGCATTTATGCGCAGTGGAAACCCCATATATATGGATCTCTTCCTCTCATCAGAGAGAGTACTGCACTGTTCATCCACTTCACACTACTTCTAGCTAGGGAGATTCCGAATTACCTTAAATTCAGTTTTTCCCTGTAACATGCATGTATGGGGTTTGCTTTGCACTGTGCAACTTCACCATGAGCTAAATTTTGGTGGTCCTATACAAATCAAACATCTTTATCTCATACAGACACCCGAAACCTAATCCAGTTCTTTGGCTAAAGCAGCTGTATCTTCAATGAGAGCCTTGGTTCTCTCTAGACAGTCTTTCGTAGCTTTTTCTGGATCGTCTCCCAAGAACTCTTTCATATGCAGAATCATTGGCAGAAGTGGTATGATAATAAGTGCTGCGTATTTGAAACATCTTTTATATGCCTCAATCACTTGATCGAACGAGAACGGGGGTTCTTTTCCCAACAACTTATTTAGACTAGCGTAGTAGTGGCGCAGAACTTTCATGTAGTTCTCTCTTCTCACGTCTGCGTTCACTGAACTCGTCAAAGTACGTGCAAGGTCCTCACAAATGTTGCCTGGATGCGATATCTACGTAAATGCAGTCCATTAGGAGGGGAAGTAGGTGGAGCAGCTCACCTGCCAGTCAATCAAGGCCAATAGCTGATTGGATGCTTTCCCGCTTTTCTTGTCCTTGCGCCATATCATGTTCTGTGCGTGCGTGTCTCCGTTGCACAGCACATCAGGCAAGCCCATTTGTTCGTTTAGTTTGTAGATGTACTCTACGTCCTTCTCAACATCCTGACAAAGTTCGATGGCTGTATCAGCCAGCGGATCGAAGTACTCGGGGTGAGAGGTCTTGAGGGGAGTCATCGACTGCTTCATCATGGTGGGAGGGTCTGGCATGCTGCCATCCATGATGTCCTTGAGGGTCAGGTTTATGTTGGGTTGTCGCCAGTCATCGCAAGTCAGAGAGTATGCATGTACTCCGGCTATGCACTCTGCTACCTGTAAATATGCATATCACAAACAATTGCTTCTTTGATTTTATTTTGTTGTGTTTAGGCTAGCTCAGTGGGCGACATGGGCTTTAATGTGGAATTATAAAGTTAAACAAACGTCAAGTAGTTGTTCTGCATTCAGGCCCTGCACCAAGGTCGAAGTGACACCATGAGACAAGTCTTCCATAACGATCACTCCTTGATGGTCTGCAGATCGGTTGCGACCAAAATAGGTCTTCGGAATTTTTAAGCCAGGTGGTGAATGTTTCCGGAATTCATCATAGACAGCCACTTCACATTTGTGGGCCTGAAATTATTACTGCACAGTTTGTCATGTATTATTTCATATTCAACTTAAAAAAATTTCTCAAAAAATAACCATTTTTCGGTAAGAAAACGAAAAAAAAGAGGAAAGATCGACCCAATAGCCCTGGTGCAGTTTGCCTACGTACTATTTCACATTCGACTTATAAAAATGAGCCACCTTAAACGCTGGACTGTCGTTCGAATCCATCGATGACATCATTTTCTTCATTGCACTGTCATCAGGCAATTGTTCCATAGCTGTCTGGCACTGCTTCACTGTTGGCACCTACAGTATAATAGCCAATTTTTAGGTGTTCGGGAGATTAGGCTTTGCGTGAGACCTAATTTTGACGATTTGCTCATTGAAATACCTAAACAGTCACCTTCAGCACCACACTCCGAGGCAAAGAAGGCTCCTCTGGTTCCCATTTCAGTTGCACTATAAAAATCTGGGACAGCATGCCAGCTTTTCCAAATCCCAGCTCGTTGTAGGACGAGTCGACAATAGAAGACTTGGTGCCAATTTTCGTCTGTAGTAGTTCTTCTAGCCATTTTATGGTAAACTCTGAGTCTCCTATAGTGGCCATCACTTTACAAGCTCGTCTCTATAGACTGTTACACTGCAGCTTAACACGACCGACAGACAGAACTGATTGCAGTGAGCTGTAGGGCTTTTATCTCTATGGCGCACAACAAAACTAGTTTTAGACAACAGGTTTGGTGTCGTTTGCAATTGATGACAGCCAGCCGGTCACAAGATCGAAGTGAGGTAATTGATTCCAAAAATGTCGGACCGCTTTTAGTGCAAGCAATTAAATACAAATGTTTTGAATTTGAGATGATAGCTTATTGATTTTATAAAGTCAGAAAGATAAATGCTTATAAAAAATCACTAAAGAAGTTGTGACACTTGCAATGTATAGATGCGCCTCTTCTGTTGTCTGAGCATGTGAATTGCAATCTAAAGTCTGTTCCAAAATCTTTGGCGCTGGCTGGGTATGTCCGGTAGTTTCCTGCATTTATGCGCAGTGCAAACCCCATATATATGGATCTCTTCCTCTCATCAGAGAGAGTACTGCACTGTTTATCCACTTCACACTACTTCTAGCTAGGGAGATTCCGAATTACCTTAAATTCAGTTTTTCCCTGTAACATGCATGTATGGGGTTTGCTTTGCACTGTGCAACTTCACCATGAGCTAAATTTTGGTGGTCCTATACAAATCAAACATCTTTATCTCATACAGACACCCGAAACCTAATCCAGTTCTTTGGCTAAAGCAGCTGTATCTTCAATGAGAGCCTTGGTTCTCTCTAGACAGTCTTTCGTAGCTTTTTCTGGATCGTCTCCCAAGAACTCTTTCATATGCAGAATCATTGGCAGAAGTGGTATGATAATAAGTGCTGCGTATTTGAAACATCTTTTATATGCCTCAATCACTTGATCGAACGAGAACGGGGGTTCTTTTCCCAACAACTTATTTAGACTAGCGTAGTAGTGGCGCAGAACTTTCATGTAGGTCTCTCTTCTCACGTCTGCGTTCACTGAACTCGTCAAAGTACGCGCAAGGTCCTCACAAATGTTGCCTGGATGCGATATCTAAATGCAGTCCATTAGGAGGGGAAGTAGGTGGAGCAGCTCACCTGCCAGTCAATCAAGGCCAACAGCTGATTGGATGCTTTCCCGCTTTTCTCGTCCTTGCGCCATATCATGTTCTGTGCGTGCGTGTCTCCGTTGCACAGCACATCAGGCAAGCCCATTTGTTCGTTTAGTTTGTAGATGTACTCTACGTCCTTCTCAACATCCTGACAAAGTTCGATGGCTGTATCAGCCAGCGGATCGAAGTACTCGGGGTGAGAGGTCTTGAGGGGAGTCATCGACTGCTTCATCATGGTGGGAGGGTCTGGCATGCTGCCATCCATGATGTCCTTGAGGGTCAGGTTTATGTTGGGTTGTCGCCAGTCATCGGAAGTCAGAGAGTATGCATGTACTCCGGCTATGCACTCTGCTACCTGTAAATATGCATATCACAAACAATTGCTTCTTTGATTTTATTTTGTTGTGTTTAGGCTAGCTCAGTGGGCGACATGGGCTTTAATGTGGAATTATAAAGTTAAACAAACGTCAAGTAGTTGTTCTGCATTCAGGCCCTGCACCAAGGTCGAAGTGACACCATAAGACAAGTCTTCCATAACGATCACTCCTTGATGGTCTGCAGATCGGTTGCGACCAAAATAGGTCTTCGGAATTTTTAAGCCAGGTGGTGAATGTTTCCGGAATTCATCATAGACAGCCACTTCACATTTGTGGGCCTGAAATTATTACTGCACAGTTTGTCATGTATTATTTCATATTCAACTTAAAAAATTTCTCAAAAAATAACCATTTTTCGGTAAGAAAACGAAAAAAAAGAGGAAAGATCGACCCAATAGCCCTGGTGCAGTTTGCCTACGTACTATTTCACATTCGACTTATAAAAATGAGCCACCTTAAACGCTGGACTGTCGTTCGAATCCATCGATGACATCATTTTCTTCATTGCACTGTCATCAGGCAATTGTTCCATAGCTGTCTGGCACTGCTTCACTGTTGGCACCTACAGTATAATAGCCAATTTTTAGGTATTCGGGAGATTAGGCTTTGCGTGAGACCTAATTTTGACGATTTGCTCATTGAAATACCTAAACAGTCACCTTCAGCACCACACTCCGAGGCAAAGAAGGCTCCTCTGGTTCCCATTTCAGTTGCACTATAAAAATCTGGGACAGCATGCCAGCTTTTCCAAAGCCCAGCTCGTTGTAGGACGAGTCGACAATAGAAGACTTGGTGCCAATTTTCGTCTGTAGTAGTTCTTCTAGCCATTTTATGGTAAACTCTGAGTCTCCTATAGTGGCCATCACTTTACAAGCTCGTCTCTATAGACTGTTACACTATAGCTTATTACACGGCCGCATTGATTGCAGTGAGTTGCAGGGCTTCTATCTGTCAGATGCACATTAAAACTAGTTTTACACAACAGGTTCGGTGCCGCTTGATGATGGCCTGTCGCAAAATCTATCTGAGTGCGAAAATGTTTGACCGTTTCAGTGCGAGTAGTTAAATACGAAATTTTTCGATTTCAGATGGAAGAGTGTTAAAGTTTGTCAAGTCAAAACGATAAAGGTATAATTAATCGAAGAACACCAAAGAAGTGGTGTTAGTTATGGCGTGAAGTGAGTGCCTGACTGGTTTATGAACATTCTATCATACATGGGCCGAGGGTGAAAGGTTACCACCTCGACCGGCCATACCCCATTCGCCAGTAGGCGCTACCAACCCCCTTCCGCCGCAACCCCTTCCCTCCAAAAGTTTTGGCGACCACATGCCCCTCTGGATTTTCCGACCCATGTATGCATTCTATTGATTAAGTAATGCATTGCTACCTTATTGCAAAAGGTCGGTTCCAAAGAAACGCTACCCTACAATGTAGAGATGCTGATCTTCTATTGTCTGAGCATATGAACTGTAACCTAGGTTTAAGCAAGTTTTAATGGCATTGCAGCAAGAAAACTTGACAAGCTAACAATGATCATCAAAGTAGATGACAGGGTAGTCTTCGGGTGCATCCACGAATAGGTCAGGTTGACTGTGCTCCGACTCAGAGTTGAGAAGGCAGTTCTGGTCCGCGTCGTTCAGGTAAAACATGCCCGATTTGCATTCGAAACCGAACTCTGTTTGGCTGTTACCGCACAGGTCTTTGCACACGGCCACATCGGAGGCGTCGACCACCTCTTGAACGTGTCCGATAAGTTCTTTGTTTTGCTGCTCGCAGTATTCGGCGCTAACTGGGTCTGAAAGAATGCATAGCTCCACTTCTGTTAGTAACATCCATGTGGATAATTATACTGAGGTAAGTTCAATAGCGCATACATGGAGCCGGAAAAATCTGCAGGTAGTCTTGGGTGGGCAGAAAAGTAAAACAACGCCTAAAAACGAAAATTTTCTCTCTCCAGGAGGGGGTGAGAGGGGGTTGCACGGCGAGCAGAGGCGGTAAACCCCCTCACCTCCAGGCCCATGTATGATTGTAGGCAAGAAGACCACCACTGTACTGTTTACCAGTTAATTTATTTTCTAATTAACTTGCTATTAACTTGCTTGTAACTGTCGGGAATTTTATTTACTAGCTATTTACTTGCTAGACACCAATTTCAAATTTAATTCTTATTACTTGTCATTTGCTATCTATTTGTTATCAATTTTCCAGCATTTGCTACAAATTTTTCGCTCAACCAAATGATGCCTGCGAGATTTTCCGATTATAAGACCACCATAGTTATTATAGGATCATGTTGTCAAAAGGGCGTGGAAAATGACACCATTTGGGTATTTTCCTATTTGTCTTAGAAGTGGAAAACAGTATCGTATAAAATCAAAACTATACACCTAATCAAAACTTTATCCCTAACATGAACACATTCAGTAGTTTTGTATTTGACGAATGTACTGTCAGCCTAGAGACTGACTTTTGTCCATACTTGGCTATTAGCCCTACGTACTCTAGTCTAGCTTTATACATAGCGTAACCAACCTTGGGTAGAAGTATATCCTGGCAACACATCAGGTTCCAGGCCAAGCGGGGAAAGATAGGGATGATGGTTAAATACAATGTATGTCTGAATGAGGCTAGCAAATTCCTAGCAAATTTCTCACTCACTCAATCCGAATTAAACTAGCTATTTATTTGCCGGGCGGCGGTTTGCCCAAAATTAACTTGCTAGGAATTTGCTATTTGCTACCCGATTTCGCCCAAACATAAATTAACTTGCTATTTGTTATTAACTTGCTGGGAAACAGTGTACACCACTGTTTCTCCTTGCAAAAACTTACTTGTAAGTACGCTGATCACCACAGATACGGTAGCGAAAACGATTAAGCAACGCATCTTGTACGTAAAGGACAAAGTATCAGCTTAAAAATGTAAAATCTCGAAAGTGGATTTGCTATTTATGGACTTCAAAATATGGGCCACTATCATAAAAAGATTGTGATTATTTCAGCTGCTGAATACAGTACAATGAATGCATGATGACAGATGGAAACAGAAAATGCAAAAATTGTACACAGTTTTTGTGCTTCTTACTTCGCTGCTTTGTTTATCCTATTGTAGTGATATTATTTGCGAGCCTAGAAAAACTATAAAAGACAACGCTATGATGTATTCTGCTTTTCATCCACCTACGTACCTTCTTTTATAGCTTTAAAATTGGCCCTGATTTTCATGTCGAATACAGAACAGATAGTATCCATTTTTTATGACAAAAATAAAAGCTGTATTTTACATATTTAATGAAGTAAAAAGTCAAATCCTATCTTCTCTTTATTTTATTTAAAAATTGATTTGTAGTACCATATCGTCCGTCAACACCGCAGATATGTACTGTATGTATGGAAGGAATCAATTTCGCGATGGCAAAGTAGAGAAAAATAGAGATTTTTTCTTTTCCACATGTCTTTGTACATAAAGTGACAAAGCCTCTAATAGTCAGGCACCTACGTAGCTGTCTAAGCCATACTTTTACCTTTAAGCATTTAAAGAAAGATTTTAAGTTTAGTCTAGCCATCTTCCTGTATCATATTCGTCTGCTACTTGTAAGTACTACTGATTAGAGTGCGAACAATACCTAGAAAACCCAATACCCCAATACCCAATACCCAATACCAATACCTGAGACCCCCAATACCCCAATACCCAATACCCAATACCCAATACTTGCGTAGCTGGGCAAAAAATTGCATTTTACTGGATAGGTACATTCCAGTTGTGTACAAAAGATTTTTGGCACTGCAATTAAAATTTTTAAGAGGCTTGGTTGGGCCGCTGCCCAAGCAGGCGAGAAAATTTTGAAAAATTAGCCTTTCAGAAAGCATTTAGAAACCATTTTGGGCGTAAAATTAGCAGAAATTATCAGTTTTGGTACCTATTATTTCGTAATTCTGTCGTTTTTCTTACTTCCGGCGAATTTTTCCTAACTCTGCCGGAAATTGTGTGCACCACCACAATAGCCATGTGTATGCTACATGGCCGTTACGGTTCATGGCTGGTCCGTTACGGTGACATTAGAAATGTCACCATTTTTATTTTAGATAAGAACAAAGAAATTGATTACTGCTGTAGCGCTTAGAAAAGCGTACGCTTTAGGAAATTCTACTAACGTTTATTAGTTGATTCGGCCGTCCATAAACGACGTCGTTCCAGAGGGGGAAGGGGGTCGGCTGAAATGCGACGATAGACGACACACCAGGAGACGGCAAAAAGCGATGTCAAATTTTTCGGAATTTTAGGGAACTTTGATTGTATTATTTTCAATTTAATTATATTCTGTCAAATTTTTCTACATACAGAAAAGCTTCCCAGAGTGGTTGTAGCGATCTATTCAATTGATTGTACAGTATGGTAACAAGAAAACGTGACAGTACTGTATGTACTGCACTTTTATCGGGAGGGGGTAAACCGAAAACGACGTCGCCTTTAGGGGGAGGGGGTTCCCAAGAAACGACGCAAGGCGATTTTGGGGGAAAGGGGCCCCGAAAAGTCGGGATTTTGGATGGATGGCTCCTTAACGCGAAAACAGCTTCCTAAACCGAATCATCGATCAACTTTTTCGATTTTTTCAGATCAATTTTTCAGGTTAACATCGATTTTTCTTTATTTTTACCTGTCACAATTAGTATTGGGTATTGGGGGGTAAAAACCCCAATACCCAATACCCAATACCCAATACCTGGAAAACACCCCAATACACCCAATACCCAATACCAGTTCGCACTCTACTACTGATGAATGATAAATGACTTATCCCAAAAACAAACCAACCAACTTCCACTCACACAACTGTCAAAGGAAAGCTGCTCTGAGCACTGGTTCTTTACTGCTAGAGAATACTATAAAGGTGCAATTCAAATGATATACTCTCTACAAATGGTATGCTGGTGAATTTTCCTCAAGTCATCGTGGGATGCTTTGAGCAACAAATTATTGCACCATCCCAGCCCCAGCAGATTTCCGTTCAGTTCCTCACTCTGCTGAGGCTCGATCCTCAACGGCTTCTCAATAATCTCCGAAAATCTACGAATTCTCGCCAATCCGCTGTCTCTGAATGCTTCCTCTGGGGTCAGATCCTTCTCCTTCACACAGGCAGCTTTAGTCTTTCTCATAATTAGCAGAGAACAGAGTTCCTTGCGAATTTCAGGGTCCAGAACGGCATAAATCGGCAGTCTGACTACGTTTCCAAGCATGGCAAGTATGCTGGCAGTGTCTTCAGAGAGTTTGTAGAAATTCGAGTAGGTGGTATTGAGACTGTCGGGGTCGACGCTGCCCCAGATCGTCACAAATACTTTCAGTAAATTGCTGACCAGATATGCAGAGATAATTGCCACTAGAGTGCGTGTTGCATTTCTAATGCGCTTCTTGTGTTCCTTGATCTGGGCTTTTCCCACCGCCAATTCAAGCATCATTGACCTAAATGGTTTGCATGCTAGTGCAAAGTCATAGCATAAATTACAACCTAAGTGCTCGGTGTCAACTAGTGCTAATCTACAACCAACTACTGGCTGGTATGCATGATTCAACGCACCTTTGCATTGTCAAATCAAATTTGTCAAAGAGCTTTGTGTCGGGATAAAAGCTTTACCTCAGTTCTAGCAGCCGCTGCTTTCTCAGCTTCACAACGATGCCGTAATTCAAGTAAATTAGACAGGCAAAAGGCACGATCAGACCGATGACGTCCTGGCAAAAGTGATACCATGTGCTCTGGAGATTAGAAGCGATCACGAAAACTGCCAACCCTCAAAGTACACTAAGGTGTAAGACTACACTTAAGTGTTGCACACCTTCACACTGCGGTCTCTGATAGAAAGTGAACTCCCAGAACACCCAAACGCGCACGATAATGGCACAGAGAACTGCTAAAAAGACCATTTGAACCCTGGTGGCCGGCTCGAAGCCACTGAAAGTCCAGTGTCCCACTCCTCGGTACCTAAAATGCGTGGTACATAGGCAGTGCGGTCAAAAATAGATGGTGCCCAGTTTTTTGGCGCATCCAATCAGCACCCGGAAGCGACTGAATCGATAAGCAGACTGGATGGTCAAGAATGCTAAGCGTACGTATGTACCTCTCGAAAGATGCAAGGATGAGACAAAAAATCGACGCTGTTTTAGCCATCTGACTGAGAGTGTAGGGCAGTTTCATGAAGTTGTGCCAGAGAGAGTAGAGTGCCAAGTCGTTCTTCCAAGTAGCCAACATTTCCAGGCTCATGCAGGGCAGGTATCCCAGATCCAGAATCAGATCAAACAGCGCTACAAAGGCCAGGAAGAATATCGGAGTGATCCTGAACTTCTTTCTAGACAGTAACAGATAGAACAAAATCGAATTTTCCACGGTGCCAATCAGCGAGACCGAGGTGCCCAAGGCCAAAACCAGGGCGAATCGCAGATACAATAGGTCGGCATGTTGAAGCTCACACGAATGGTTGGACTTGTTCGATGCTTCCATTAGAATTGCTCTAGCCCAGTCGTTTTTCGAGGCGGCAAAGCAGACAGAGAGAGGTGAAAAATTAGAGGCAGAAATGCACTGTTCTGCATGGAGCCAGGGGCGGCGAATTAATGTCTAAAGAGACACTAGGGTAGCCTCTGACAAACGCTCTATTAGCGATTGATTCAGGCTTTTCATAACAAATGACAGGGCAGTTAGCAGTAAGCAGACACCTCCTCGCCGCTCTGCCCTAAAAGTGACTTCAGATTTCCCAAAATCAATTTTTTACCTACAGCCTTGGCAGGGGGCCGCACCGGAGGTCGCTACCCGAAAATTTCGAATAAAAACCGTGGGCGCCCGCAAACTAAATCGAATTTCGCTACTCAATGACCGCCCAATTTCGAGGCGTTCGAGCACAGCCCCCACTAATTACATTTGGGCCGCACCGAAATCAAACATTCAAAACACCCTCCATCCACCACTGGAACCCAAACCACAAGGTTAGCTGCGGAGATTACAGCTAAACGGATACTATACACTAGTACAATGAACATACCTGGTCTACTGAATAAAGCTCAAGCCTATGTGTGAAGAGACAAAACAGGCCAGAAATCGAGTGGCACCAATGCGGTCCTAAAATCGACCGTTTTCTCTAGTCTTTTTAGTGGCTGTTTTTCACTCAAATGGAGCCTTATTTACGCGGCCATTAGAGAAGGTGGCCGGCGGAAATTGAAACAAATTAAAAGGAGATTTCTAGCCGCCACTCCGAACTAAATTGATCGGCATCTTGATCGGCGCACCAAAACTTAGTTGCTGGTTAGTTTTTGCCAGAGCAAAGTTGATTGCACTGGGAATCGACCGATTCCCGGGGTTTTACTAGCGTGATCGATTTATAGTAGCGCTAGATTAGATCACACATACATTCAGACTCACTTAAGAGACCGGCGACACAGACTCATTTGTACTAGAAATACACTGCCACTACTGCAAAATCATGCACCGCCTTGCGTGTTTGGATGCGCTAAATCAAGCTTCTCTTAGCATTCTGGCCAGTTGTTTGCAAGTTTCCAGCTTTTCGAACGCATCTATCAAGTTGCCCAATTTTACGTCATCCATTCTGTCCTTCATTCTAGTAGAAACTCGCTGGAACAACGCTCGAGTACCCTTGTCTTTGCTTTTCTAAACAGTCTACGTGAGTTGAGATTCATTGAGAACTTACAGTATCTTACATCACGCTCAGTTTGAACACATTCAAGGTCCTGATCATTCAATAACCATGGCCATAGGGAATTGAGCAAATCATTTGGTTCAACATCACTGAGAAATGCTTGAGAGATCAGTGGACGACGAAGGATTTTTACCGCCTCTTCGCCTCTTTTTTCTCCTGAAACAGTTGAGCCGGCTTACAACTAAACTACACAACTTAACTTTACCTGCAGATTCGCCTGAACTAGAAGCTACCACAGCTGCGCTAGCTGCAGCACCAGAAGGTGGGCCTAAAGAAGAATTTAGTAAATTTCTGCAGAAGATACTTGTCTTGCACAAAAGGAAATTGATTTTGCATTCAAAAAGTCAGTTATAATTTTTTTCTGCGATCAGAATTACCAGATGGCTTGATATCCAGACGTCTACCGAGCTCTGCGCCTATTTTCTCGGTATCTGCATCATAGTATAATGTGTAGACTAGTTCTTGTACAGAATTCAACCTTGTGCCCAGCAGATCAAAGAGAGCGCACACGCGCAATGGACTTGTGTGCTAAGAAAATAGACGAACTGTAGTCCAAGGTCAATATTGAGGTTTGCGTTTGTACATTAGTATTTTCAATGAACTCCCAGTCAGCGGCAGTAACAATTTTCTTCTTCTTTAACGCGCTCACAATTGCATGCAAAACCGTCGCATTGTCGCCCATGTAAGTTCGCATCTCCGGAGTATCGAACTTTTTCTTTTCCTCATCGCTGAGCACCATAGTTTGGGCTCAGTGTGCAGCTAAAACACACACAGTACACCTTGTTCTTTTTATAAAACAGACTAAATTGAAGACGAGCAATTGATATAATTGAGTACGGTAATTAAAGACAGACCAGACAGATAGCGGTTGGGATGACAGCTAAATGGCCACTTATTAAGCCTACCCCGACAGAATTATTAAAATCGGTGTCATAGAGAGCGTTACGAAAGGCGCGCGCGGGCGGACCGTAAATTAACTGGTTCATTTGGTAAGAAGTTCCAAGTATTTATCCCTTTGTTACACACATGCTCCTACAGGAGCCGTCATGTTTTGGGCGGCGGCCGCCCAAAACATGTCCGCTGCCCCAAATCCGATACCGATAGTTGGGATCAGAAATAGGCCAATTTCGATAATATTATCGTTTGTGTAATAATCGGCGCGTTAAACTGATACCAATATCGACGGAAGGGTTTGTCCATTTTTTGCCATGCCCGCCAAAGGTCTATCGGTTTTCCGATAGTTTTTCCCGATAAATTTATCGGCGGCCGATACTGATTTGGCGGATTTCCGATACGATTTTTTGGGCGGTGTGTAACAAAAGGTTATTACTCGAACGTTAAAGGTATATTTGTCTTGGCAAACCTTTTCTATCATTACATCTAAAGAAACTAAACTAACAGCCTTGGCAAACCTTTTCTAGCATTACATCCAAAGAAACTAAACTAGCAATTCACAGGCAAAATATCGAGTTTATAATTTATTTCTATTTTTGGCTTCAAACGACCGGACTGGCGCAGATTTCTTTCTGAGAAGGAGTAAAGAATACTTGCTACTCTTTTTACGTGGCGCGGCTGCTGGTAGGCTACGTAGTAGAAACCGGTCGGTGGGACTGGCAAATGTTCTGATCATACAACAACAACTGGCTTATTTTGCCCTGCTCGGTGTTAAACTCTGCGTGCCGTACTATGCTCTTAAACACTGCCTGCTCTGTAGTAAAACAGGATTATCAGGCCGGTAAAAAGAAGTAAACAGTGTGTATGTTCAGTAGTCTAGTGCTTAAAACTAACACCACAAGCAGAAGTAGTTATACATGTACAACGATTCCAAAAAATTAAAATCTGAGAAATTCGAAAGTGTTGTCTGTTTCAGAGGGCTCAGTCAAACGCGCTCCATATAAAGTAGAACACGCAGCACAATACAGCTAAAGCTCGAGTCAAAGGTGCTTTGAAACAGGCAGATAACACTTTTTGCTTAGACGACATGCCAATTTTCGGTACAGTTATTTTGTTTGTTTGTTTAGATTCCACTGTCCTTTCGGACAGGCCAGGACACCCCGCGCTCTTATCAGAGCCTTTCAATGGAGTTATTGCCTTTTACTCTAATTTTTAGTCTATTCGGGTCAAAACTGTAGTGTGAACTGGGTATTGTGTATTGGGTATAAGGTGTTGCTCCAGTACTATATTTGGACCTTATAAAATCTACACATTCCGATCCATGGCTTTAACCGCTCAAAAATGTGTAGACATACGTACTGTGTATAATAAATAGCTAAGCCGTTTCTGTGCCAATAAACCAAACGTTAGCTGAGAATATACGATAGTTTCTTAGTAGCCACGTTTCTACTACATAGTAGAACCTCCATAAAAGCGGGTTACTCACGGAGACGACGAAAGTGTTCTATTTATTGAGGTAAACTGGCCTTGTCTGTGTGGCAGCACAACAGCAATTTATACGTAGGCGATTCAGGATCCACTCGTTTTCTGTTCTGTGCAAATTTTTTCGATTTTCTTAGATCCGTTTGATTCTAGCTACCGTACTTGACATAGTCTTGGGGTTTTAAACACGAAAACATTAGATACTGCGGTAGACAGCAATTTGCAGATATTCTGAGAAAACATTCGGCAACTGTGGGTGGGACACTACGCCCCATTAGCGGAAACCTACGTACCATATTAACTTTAAGACTCGCAAATCTAAAAGTAAGTCTAATTTCATCCTACGGTTCATTCATCCCGAAACTACGTAGAAGCCTAGATCCTGATCACAGTGCTCAATAGAAGCCCTCAGTTCCAAATAAGTGAGGGATAGTGTCACTGTATCTAAATCAGATAATCAGCGCGTCATGCATAAGTGAAATGCACGCCGCTTCCCTCGCCTAGCTTAGCCTGCGTACAGCCTTTAGCTTTCTTTCTTATTTTCTGTCTTTCTTTTTACACATCTGAATAACTGAAACAAAGAATCTAGTTTTTTACCAATCTAGTGGTTAATGTAGAAGGTTCACTCACTGATGATTCTGAATTTTGATTTTGGCCCAGCTGAACAAGTATGGATAGGGCGCCAGGAATTGGATTGGATTTGGGTATTATTTTTTCATGTATTGTTGCACTCTAGTCAAGACCGCAACTATCTTGCATAGTATTCATTCAATCTACTAGAAGACAAGAAATCAAGCGTTTCGCAATAGCCGCACTAACTGTTTGCATAACTCTAATTTCTCAAAGACTTCTATCACATCGCCCAACTTGGCCTCGTCACGGCGGTCTTCAAGTTGTCTGCAGATACTCTGAAACAGCTCTGCAACGCCCTTTTCTCTGCTTTTCTGAAAGCACACTGCATGTACGAGTGCTTGAAAAATGTTGAAAACAGTAAAACCTTTACTTCTCTTTCTGCGAGCACCCGGTCTTTGTCTTGGTCGGTCAATAGCCAAGGCCAGAAGCTAATGGCCACTTTATTTGGTTCAACTGTTTTTAGGAAACACTGAGAAATTTGTCTGCCGCGCAAAATATTCACTGCTTCCTTGCCCGTTTTCTCTTCTAAACTTTGCTTTTGGTTACCGTGCATTCTAATTAATTCTACCTGACGAATTACTGACGGCCACTGCTACGGTTTCAGACGGAAAAGGAACTGCCGCTCCTAAAAGTTATAAGTCTTTCGTATAGTCAAGTTAGCTCAGAAACAAATGTTTGTTAGTACGTACCGGCAGTATTTTGTTTCGGTAGATGTTTACCCCAGAAAATAAATGCTAAGTCGTCTGCAACCCTCCACGTATCTGGCGACTGGCTTAGCACAGTGACAAGTTCGTTCAAGTCTCTTAGTTTTGATTTTAAAATATTGTGCAGTTCCAGCATAGCCGCAGGACCGGTCTTCTAAAATGTGTTCATGAGCGTTTTTAGAGAAAAGAAAATGAAAACTAAGCCACTTACATTATTTTCAATAAGGTCTGTATCAGCTGTCACCAACACGTCACCCACAACTAATGAAGTACAAATTTGGGTTTTTTGAGGTGCAGCATTGGTAAAGTATGCTTTCACTTCTGACGTGACAAAACGGACTCTTTCGTCGTCGTTTAACACCATAGCCGTTGTACAGTACGTACGTGCAGCTCAACGCTAAACCACGGAACGCCTTGTTTCCAGAGGCTTTCTCACTTCACATCTATGTACGTAGACGTATAGCCAAAAAGTTAAGTCATTGTTTGTCGACTTTAGCGGTCCTATCGCTCGCTTGCTGCAAATCTTATCACAGCCAATGCGCCCAGTACATACACCATATGTTATCAGTTTAAGCGAAGCGAATGCATACAACTGAAAAATTTTCCTATTTTCCGGACTTCTCCCCTAACGAACACTTTTATAATCCATTCTCGTCAGAAAGCAGAAGTTAAAGACTGGAGTACGGATGTAAATAGATTAAAAGACAATGGCATACAGTTATCGATTAGTGTACCAAGAAACCGTATGCAAAACAGGATGCGGTTCTTGTTGATCAATCAGAAACAGGTGATTCAAGATATGCTGAATACCAAACCGTTCGGTATGATTGTAACGCAGCATTTTCTCGAGTAAGTCTTTCAGTCTGTCGTTCATGTTCTCAGGCAGGGTCAGTTCGAAGTCAGAAGGTTTGGGCAAACGGTCAACAGGCAAACTAAAGGCGGAAAGGCCTGTGGCTGCCAGATAGAGCACCAGACCGATAGCCCAGATATCCTGAGCGTGACTGGGCGGAGCTCCGAAACGAGCGTGGAGGTGAGGGATCATTTCTGGAGAGGTGCAACTTCTGGCTCGTGGGCCACTCTGATCAAAATTTTGACTCGAACCCAACAGATGACTGCAGCCAAAGTCTCCGATTTTGACTACAATAGAGCCATCAAATTTTATGTTGACGAAAATGTTGTCTGGCTTGATGTCTCGATGCACGATGCCCAAGATGTCCATCAGGTGTTCGTAGCCCTTGGCTGAAAATGAGAAATTTCATCCTGAAATGCAGTTGATACGTATGAAGATGCTTTACACTAAACCAATGTACAGAGTGTCCCACGCTAAGTGTCTAAGGGGCCGTTCATAAACGACGTCGTTCCAGAGGGGGGGAGGGGGGGTCGGCTGAAATGCGACGATAGACGACGCACCAGGAGGGGGAGGGGGTTAGCAAAAAACGACGTCGCTTTTTTATGAATTTTAGGGTACTTCAATTACATTATTTTCGATTTATGCACATTCTGTCAAGCGTTTCTCCATACAGAAAAGCTTTCCAGAGTGGTTGTAGGGATTTATTCTATTGATTGCGCAGTATGGTAACAAAAAAACGTGACAGTACTGTATGTACTGCCCTTTTATCGGGGGGGGGGTAAACCGAAAACGACGTCGCCATAGGGGGGGGGTTCCCAAGAAACGACGCAAGGCGATTTTGGGGGGAGGGGGGGTCCGAAAAATCGGGATTTTGGAACGACGTCGTTTATGAACGGCCCCTAATGTTTGATTTTTAGCGGCGCTGGACTGTTTGACCGAAATTCAACTAAATTTGACACAAATATAGTGCCAAGAGTAACTTGGATGCCTGTCAATTTTATGTGCGATTTCCATAATTTTGAAGCCTTAGTATGGCTAAACTGGATAGCAATGCTAGCGAGCTCAGCTATAAGTGATCAAGAAAGAGAATGAGGTGGAAATGGCTTTAAAGTGAGCGTTTGAGTTCTGCAAGCGATAAGACTAGCCATACTAAGGCTTCAAAGTTAGGGAAATCACACATATCTTCAGCTAAGCTGATTTTCTAAGCAAAACACATAGCTGAAAAGTGACAGGCATCCAAGTTACTCTTGGCACTGTATTTGTGTCAAATTTGGTTGAATTTCGGTCAAACAGTCCAGCGCCGCTAACAATCAAACATTGGACACTTAGCGTGGGACATCCTGTACAGTATACCCAAATGCTGTGCAGTGGTTTGTACCAAAGAAGTGTGCAGAACTCCTCCAGCCATTTTGAGAAAGTTTTCAAAATTGATAGTGCACATTTCGGTCACTATGAACAGGTTCTGCTGGTGAAACTGAGCATAGAGAACTCTGACCAGGTTGTCGTGTGGCAGCTTCCAGATTTCCAGACAATTTTTCAACTCTGCGTACTGCATCTCTTCCTCTTTGGGAGTCCAGGGTGAGGCAACTACTTTGGTCGCCACTTGTTTTCTTTCTTCTGGCATCCAGCCTTGGTAAACAGTGCCAAACTGGCCGCGCCCAAGTACTGTGCATTTGTTTTGTATGTAGCGACCGCTATCCAATGTTTCTTCCTCGTAGCTTAAATTTCATTGGCTATTCAATCGATGGATAACTAGCGCAAGATTGAGAGTGACATTATGTGTACGTACAGTACCTGAATCGTGGTCGTTTTTGTGGAGGATCTTTGTGAGCTTCAATCTGATAGGTGGTATTCTGCTGTTATGTTATGTTCGGCTTACTCATTTATTCGGCCGTGAGATGAATGAGTGAAATTACAATTGTATGAACGTAATTTGATTGCCTGCTGCCCAAGTTAGGGAAAATCTAAGAGCATATAATGTTCTACATTAAATTAGCACAGGAGACGTTTGACGGCATAAAAGCACGATAAACACGTTCATAACGCCTACTGGTACCGGGTTCTTAAGAAAATAAGCCCTACCAAATTAAGCCCAATTGGGCCTATTTTAGGTTTACCTTTCCAAGCCCATGGGCTTATTTTTGGTTTCAACCTTTTTGTGCGTCTCGAGTGCGTAAATTGGCAGTTTTGGCAATCCGTGAAAACAATAAAAAAATGTTACGAAAAACAGGGTAAATTGAGGCAAAACGGGAATCATTGAATGCAAAATGCAATGCTGTTGACAAGATCGATATTCATTGACAAACAACAGCATTGATAGATTGCATTAGCTCGGTTCTGTTGCATTTGACTGAGAAAGGCGTGAAAATAAATGAAGCTTCCGTGAATGGGCTTATTTTGGGTTTCAATGTGGAGGGCCAAAACCTAAAACACCCATGAGCATATTTACGGAAAAACCCGGTACTTTGTATTTGTCAAACGCATTGACGTCTTTTGAAACTGCTTTATCTCTACAGCAGTGTCTAATTGACACAATTGCACTGCGCCCAAATTAGCAGACACGGCGACAGTCGGAGACGGTGAAACAGTGGAGACAAGTTGATTGGCCGGGCGATAAGTCAGCCAGGCAAAGGTAAAGTTGAGAGGCCGGGCGTTAATAATAACGGCCGGCGGAGCAGTGAACTGCGAGAAATAGCCAGGTAATAACCGGGCAGCAGGTGTAGTTAGTCGTAAGTGTTGCCGGGCGTTTAGCACGGCTGCTGTGCATAAAAGTAATACACAATGTTTACAGACACGCCGGTAATCGACACGGCGGAGAAGAAGAAAGAAAGGTCGGCTAGTGCCGCGAGTCCCTACGCAGGAGGGCGAGCAAACTAGACGACAACGCTCCCAGAGCCTATTCCGGCGCCGATCGGGCCTCGACACAGGAATCCTCGTCACGAAGACAAAAGTGCCGGCTAATTGCCGGGGTTGTATGCGCGAGCAAAAGTGTAAATAAACTGTCTTACGCCTAACACAGCAAGTCGGTGAACGGTGCGGCGGCTTCTAGTAAGTTTTATGAGCACACGGCACGTCACGAACAGGTACTGCTGGAGCGGCAGCTGAGGTACATACACTCACAACACAACAAACAAGAAGAAGAGATCACGTCTTGCGTCGAAGAAAACGATGGCCGCCGCCACGCAAAACGCCAACTGCCTTTGTCTGCCACTACTGTTATTTTACTAGTGGATTTTTATTTTACTATTTACTAAATTTACTATAAATTCAGCTCTTCAATTTAATTTTTATTTTTGTTTTACTACCAGGCAGCTCCGATTTTACTAATTTTTGTTTTACTAATAATTCTACTAATTTTACTACTATTTTACTACGATTTTACTAGTCATTAGGAGCAATTTTGCATCATTGATGCCAAGATCTTATGAATAATTAATGTTGGTGCTAAATAGTTGCTAAATTTGATCATGATACGAGGTTCTCAAGAACTCTAGAGACAAAAATGTTTGAAATTCGAGTGACAAAAGTGCTCACACAAACATCGTTTAATGCAAAATTGTTCAAGAACTTGGCTGGAATTAACCAAAAACTAGTAAAATAGTAGTAGAATTTTCATTTTACTATTGACGGTCTTTGTTAATTTAATTTAATTTTTACTTTACTATTGGCTCATAATTTTACTTTTTACTATTATTTTACTACTAGTAAAATACCACTAGTATTACTAATTTTTGTTTTACTATACTATAGTAAAATAACAGTATCTGC
>JASANB010004277.1:0-13262 GCA_030248155.1 Sabatieria punctata
GGGTGGGCACTAAAAAACGCTCAAAAATCGAAAAAATCGCAATTTTTTGGCTAAAAATTGCCAAAAATCGCTAATTTGGGCTGAAATACAGCTAAAAAGTGCTGTTTTGCAGGCGATTTTGGCAATTTTTGAGTGGGAAATTGTAAAAAATTGCAAAAATTTGCTCGAAAATTTACTTGCCAGAAAAATCGGAGGGGGGGGTCGGTGAAATCGTCTCGGGGGGGGGGGGTCCCCATCTGGGGGGGTCTGGCCTAAGTCGGGTGGGGGCAGACCCCCCCAGACCCCCCTGTTACATGTATGTTTATAAGCTATCTCGATACCTAATATAACCTGTTACTTTTGTAGTCCTTGTCTGTACAGTTATGAAAGCAAATATAAAATAATAAAATTTTCAATGGATGCATGACATATAGACCAAACAGCAATGCACTAAAATTTTCGAACTCAGTTGACCATTGCACATCGATTGGTTTCCTTTCCACTAAACTAATAGTTTGCATCTCGTGTCTCGCGTGGCAGTGCTATAGCTGAAATTCCATTAAGAACAGGAGTTTCCAAGTTAAAAATCGGGATCTCGCGCAAAAATCTCCACTGTTCACCAGGAAAACGTGGTCGTGGAAGGATGTTTTGCATAGCAATCGATTCGTCTAGCCGTTCTGCATTAGAATGTTGGTTCAGAATTTTAATTTTCGACTGTTATTTCGTCCAGAATTAACTCAGAATGTGAATAGACAAAGGTGAAAATCTGACCACTCCTATATTTCCACTTGTACAGTGATGGCAGTGGTTAAAAGAGCGATGCAGCCGCGATTTTCGAGTTCAACAGACCGTTGTGCATCGATTGGTAGCTCAGCGATCAATCTGGGATCACCGGATGATGAGCAAGACCATGAATTCCCTACTAAACAGGCCATTTTTGTAGCGTAAATCAGAGCGACATTCATTCATGTCTACTGTCCACCGGGATAACGTGGTCGTAGAATAACGTTTCTCACACCAATCGATTCGTCTCGCCGTTCTGCATCAGAATGTTCGTTCAGAAGTTTAATTTTCGACCGTTATTTCGTCGAAAATTAACTCAGAATGTGAGAAGACAAAGGTGAAAATCCGACCACTCCTATATTTCCACTTGTACAGTGATGGCAATGGTTAAAAGAGCGATGCAGCCGCGATTTTCGAGTTTAACGGACCGTTGTGCATCGATTGGTAGCTCAGCGATCCATCTGGGATCACCAGATGATGAGCAAGACCATGAATTCCCTATAAAACAGGCCATTTTTGTAGCGAAAATCAGAGCGACATTCATTCATGTCAACTGTCCACCAGGAAAACGTGGTCGTAGAAAGACGTTTCTCACACCAATCGATTCGCCTCGCCGTTCTACATCAGAATGTTCGTTCAGAATTTGGAATTTCGATGTTCTATTTGTGAAAAAATGGCTGCAAACATTAGGCTCTATACGGGTATGAAATAGTCGTTTATAACTTGGGTCAGTAACATAGATACGAAGCCTCCAATTTAGGTTTGAGTATGCTTTTTGAACTCAGAGCACCAAGACGCTTCGATTGATGGGCTTCACGACTCAATTAGAACACTGCTTCGCTGCCAGTGGTCTTGGAAAGCACGACAAATGCGAAAATTGAGCCCAAAAATTATGATCATGTTTGGCACGCTACTACTCAGGCTAGAATCGATTAATCTGGACTCCGATGGCATCTACAATATTGTACTCGACGAGCTCTTTCATGTGCTGTGATCAGTATATGGCTAGCTCTTTATTGTCAAAAGTTATGCCCGTTTAGATAATGAGCAATTTTTTGAATCACTTTCAACCGCGAAAAACGCTAAACATTTTCGCCAAAAATTGGGATATACTAATCTGGGGCACATTGTTAGAAAGCCCATTAGCTCAGCTACACAATGCACCAAGCATTGTGTGGATAGCTTGAAAATTGGGCGAATGGCAACCGTTTGAATGTCGGTCACCGGAAGTGGCCCAGCACATATTTCAAGATTTGTCGTGGTTGGGTCCCCCCACTGGTGCCTGCCAAACCAAACCAACTCACTAACCTATTCAACAGAAATCTGATCTCACAGTAGTTTAGCCCGCTATGAGAGAAAATCCTTGACAAAAACGACTAGAAATGGTATCAATAGCTAAACCGGATGTTGAAAACATTTATGTTTTATCATGCTGCATGCGTTTTGATCGATTTCCCGATATTCCCGGTATTCTCATTTCCAGGTAATCCCGGTTTTCCCGATTCCCGGTATTCCACTCCCGGTTGCATCACTACTGGTAGTATTCGCACTGTACTTGTACAATTAAACGGCTAAGCTGTATGTGACAGCAAAGAAAATATTGTACGTTAGACGTGGATGATTTACATGGCCAAGAACGCTACCGCTAGTGTGGGCCTTTCAAAGGCCAACTATAGCTGCAAACTGTTAACTTAAGGACATGACCAGAAAGGTTTGTAAAAAAACTGATGCCTACCTACCAAGAACCAGTAAATCGAACACGTCTGGGTACACCTTCCCACCTTCATTTAAACGAACAACTACTCTGTTAGGAATATAGATGTCAATTGAATTATTGAAACTCACTCATTACTGTTCCCTGAGATGGATAAATAGCTGTAGGCTCTCGTTAGGTTGACCACAGACTGGCTCCTGTTCTGAAAGAGCCACCACAACACTAACCATAAAGCACACAAAGTAAGAGTGCTACCCAAAACGCAACCGGCAACGGAAGCAAATAGGTCTGCATGATATGCTGTGTTTCGGTTGGTTTTGCATAGAGCAGAGCTGCCAACAGTAGCAACAAGAGCAAATTGACGCAGAGCAGCGGCCAGCCACAACAACAACCACAGCCTTTGCCTTTGGTGCCTCGCTTCGGCTCCGACACTGCCTGCGACCCCCAACTGACCGTCTGCATCAATCTGAAACCGTCTCATCTAAAGGAGTATCCATAATCGTGTCGAAAAATGTCCGTCGTCGACATTTGTGTCGGGCCCACAGTTGCTCCGTGTAGATAAAATGTCGGCGACGGAAAAACAGCACAAACTATCCTGCTTTATTGTAGTTTCTTTGCACTAAAACAACATCATTAAAACAATTCAACAAAAAAGGCCGCCTAAAAATAGATTTTTCAATTAATTAATGAAGGACATTTTTGTTAATATTACTTTATTTTTATTATAAACAAACATGTAACAGGGGGTCTGCCCCCACCCGACTGAATTGCTAAGAGACACTTCAGACACTAAAATTGCTAAAATCGTGTGTAAAACAGCGCTTTTCAGCGGTACTTGAGCCCAAATTAGCGATTTTTTTACGATTTTAGGCGAAAATTGCGATTTTGGCCCAACCCCCTCACTAGAATTTGGGCTCAGACCCCGAACCCACTTCCCCTTCGGATGACATGTATAAATTATAAACGTTTATTCAAACACGCATGGTGTGGTGTATACTGCGAAGCAGGCTGAGCAGTTACATTGACTACGATTACACATTGTTAAGTTTTGTCGGCGGCGGAATACCGCAGGGGCGTGTTGGCGCGTTCATACTTAAAACATTTCGGACCGACAGCTATGTCGGCGACTGATATTTTTCGGCATGAATATTTAAAAATACCCCTTAACAACCACCAGGTAGACTTAGACGTACATTTTCACCCCCTAGCCAAACAGCCAGTTTTTGGCAAACACGCTCAAAACAAATTGTGTGTGCCTAAGACTTCAACGGGTGCGAAAAAACATACAGAGTAGAGCATAAGCCCCAAACTCAGTACTTCGTATAAGTTAGTCGGTGTTGAGAAATTTAGTTGCACAGCTACAAGACTTGAATGACTAACCTGCTAAACGGCCAGAGAACAACATTGGACAGTGATAGCAGAAGGGTAGAAAGGAAAGAGAGGACAGCGCTGAAAAGTCTAAAGCGGGTTCGGTCATTGCAAACCGTTGAATCCATGGCTGAAACGTCGACAGTGGTTCGGTTATAATAACAGAGCTATAGACCAAAAAAAGCGTACAAGTGGTACTGTTAAGAGAAGAGTCAGAGTCGTATCTGTACATGTTGCCGTAATCATTGGGCTCCCACAATTCTGTTTCAGTAACAGTCGTTGTAACGACAGTTTCTTCGATCCGGAACACCTTCCGATAAATCCATGAGATAACTGCAAATCCAATTAAAGTTGCAGCGCCATTCATGCGATCCGTTGACAAAGTTACAGTGTGCGGGAGCGGAGAGGAAGCTGGCGGCGGGAGAATACGTAGAGACCTCAAGCAATTCACTGCCATGAAGACCTCTGCGAGACATTTTGGGATTGTCCCATTGCGGCGTAGGAGGCTTTCTGTTGTAGGTTCCTGTGTACGAATACGTGTAGTCCGTCCTTCTCGTACTGAAACAAAACAAAGGCATTGCATCCAACAAAACTCTACAAGGGTATGGGGCCGAGGTCTCAGCCCAAATTCTGGGAAGGGGAGGATACTAAAAAAACAAAAATCGCAATTGTCAGCTAAAAATTGTTAAAATGATGCGCAAATTTGGGGTCAAATAAAAAAGTACTGTTCCACAGGCACTAAAAATTGCTGCAAAAATCATCAGGGCGTCCCAATCGGTGGTCTTGCCTACGTCTGGTGGGAGGGTACACCACCAGACATAGGCAAAGGGGGTTGAGGGGATTGCCCCCCCAGGCTCTGACCTACCCACCTCAGGAATTTTTTGGCTCCTAATGCAGTTGGCAGCTGAAACATTAACGCAATTCCTGCATATCGACTTAAGCCGTTGTTACGCACAGTTGGTTTCTGTCCGGTTTTATTTTATCAGCGCACGCGCCCTTGTTTGTTAGCAAGAATGTTTCACAAAAGATGTGGCTGTTCGGAGCTGCGTTTTTTCAAAAATCCTCTTAATTGTTACTACCTTATTTGGTTACTACCGTATTTGCTGTTTTTATCATGTTAATATTGGGATCTCTCTGCTATTATGGTCGCCACAGACTTTGGTTTTTCAATTTATATTCTTGCTGAAAGAAAGTTAGATGAACTGATGAATGCAGAGACAATGTTGACCAGATCACTGACTGCCTTGTCCAAAATAACTGAACCAAGTCCATGACCCTGACGCTGAATATTTTCTAACATGTGTTATTTAAAATAAACGTATTATTTGCAAGATTAAGAGCCAATGTCTGACTCAGGCGACCCTTATGCCTTAACTACTGACACAAAAATAGGTCGACCTCTCCGATTTCGTTCAAAATTGGCACAAAATGATGTACCTTGGGGGAAACTAACCTGCACCAACTATGAGCCCCCAACTCCCCCTAATATGCATATTACATGGGCTCAAAGGTCAAAATTGGGGAACCTTTTTCAAACGCGCATAAAAAACGCAGCTCTTAACGTAGGCACTTCGTTGTTACTTTATTTTATAGAGTTTCACACTGGCTTTCAAATGAGCTATAGGAGGTTCTTCTAGCTATTGCATATTAAAAGTTATAGCGGGATTTTTAGAAATTATGATGTCCCGATTTTCAGTTTTTTGGAAATTTTAATGTATTGAAGGTCCGGGCCACTAAATGTTTTTCTTGATTCGGATAGAGCATCGCATATGCATTATTTTGGTATATTAAACTATGAATTTGAGGTGTCCGGGCCTTTTCTCTATTCAGTTGAAGGTGGGGGTGCGCTTGCTTTGAGCAATAGATACGTGTAAAAAAATCTTTTTCTGCATCCCAGAAGAGTGCCTATTGTTTGATATGATGTATCACAATGAGACCGTTTCTTTAAGCTGTTTGGGGGAAACTAACCTGCACCAACTATGAGCCCCCAACTCCCCCTAATATGCAAATTGCAAGGGGTCAAAGATCAAAATTGGGGAACTTTTTTCAAACGCGCATAAAAAACGCAGCTCTTAACGTAGGCACTTCGTTCTTATTTTATTTTATAGAGTTTGACACTGGCTTTCAAACGAGCTATAGAAGGTTCTTCTAGCTATTGCATATTAAAACTTATGGCGGGATTTTTTACAATTTTGATGTACTGATTTTCAGTTTTTTGGAAATTTTAATATATTGAAGGTCCGGGCAACTAAATGTTTTTCATGATTCGGATAGAGCATCGCAATAGCTTTATTTTGGTATATTAAACTATGAATTTGGGGTGTCCGGGCCTTTTCTCTATTCAGTTGAAGGTGGGGGTGCGCATGCTTTGAGCAACAGATACGTGTAAAAATGTTTTTCTGCATCCCAGAAGAGAGCCTATTGTTTGATATGATGCAGCACGATGAGACCGTTTCTTTAAGCTGTTTTATGTTTGCTACTGAAAATCATTTCTCAACTTGTAGGCAATTTTCCTTCCAAATGTCTTCACACTTTGCTTACTCAGCTCAGTTTTATACTATATTCTAGAATGTTTTGGTGTCTCAGAGAAAACGCTTAATAGGCCTCTATATTGACGGGCTTGAGAAGCTGCACACTTCTGAAGCAATTGGCGAGTTGGCAGCTGATGTTAATGAAGAAAGCTACAAAGCTACATGGTCCGAAAAAGTTCTTGCCATCAATCAAAGTGAAATGGAACCATTAGAACAAGGGTGGGCTCTCCGCGAGCCTCCTGTGTTTGTCCGGTTTACAAAGAAACAGGTTGATTATTTGTAAGAAAAGTTTCAACAGGGTGAAAGAACAAAACAACAGGGTGCAGCTCAAGTTGCCAGTGACATGCGAAAACTGCAGCGAGGTATTTTCCCTAGTAAATTGGCTCAGCCAGGATAACAACAGCTGTTTTCCAGGTGGTGTTTCTTTTTTTTAAGTTAATGAGTATTTGACAGAACAACAAATTATGTCTTTCTTGTCAAGAATGACGCAGAAAGTAAAGAAAGGTACTGCTGCTGCTGTGGTAGAGGAGCCTTCAGAAAACCCTGATCAGCCCAGTGATACAGCAGAAAGTGTCTTTGTTCCCCGACATGAGTACCTGGACAACCCTGACATAGTGATTTCTGAGGATGATGCACTCGTTGCAAACCTCAATGAAATAACTGAGTGATTTCCCTTTGTGCCATTATGTAGATTCTCTGTTGTGCTTGCTTCAATTTTAGTTTATAGAATGCATACCTTAGAAGTTTACATTTCAATAGCATTTTGAACGCCGCTAGTGAATCAAACTATATGTAAAATTGCCTACAAGCTGTGAAATAGTAACAAACATAAAACAGCTTAAAGAAAAGGTCTCATAGTGCTACATCATGTCAAACAATCGGTACTCTCCTACGACGTACAATACCGTTGTTCAAAACATTTTTTACATGTATCTGTTGTTCAAAGCATGCGCACCCCCACCTACAACTGAATAGAGAAAAGGCCCGGACACCTCAAATTCATAGTTTAATATACCAAAATAAAGCTATTGCGATGCCCTATCCGAATCAAGAAAAACATTTAGTGGCCCGGACCTTCAATATATTAAAATTTCCAAAAAACTGAAAATCAGGACGTCAAAATTTTTAAAAATCCCGCCATAAGTTTTAATATGCAATAGCTAGAATAACCTTCTATAGCTCGTTTGAAAGCCAGTGTCAAACTCTATAAAATAAAGTAAGAACGAAGTGCCTACGTTAAGAGCTGCGTTTTTTATGTGCGTTTCCAGGTACTCATGTCGGGGAACAAAGACACTTTCTGCTGTATCACTGGGCTGATCAGGGTTTTCTGAAGGCTCCTCTACCACAGCAGCAGCAGTACCTTTCTTTACTTTCTGCGTCATTCTTGACAAGAAAGACATAATTTGTTGTTCTGTCAAATACTCATTAACTTAAAAAAAAGAAACACCACCTGGAAAACAGCTGTTGTTATCCTGGCTGAGCCAATTTACTAGGGAAAATACCTCCCTGCAGTTTTCGCATGTCACTGGCAACTTGAGCTGCACCCTGTTGTTTTGTTCTTTCACCCTGTTGAAACTTTTCTTACAAATAATCAACCTGTTTCTTTGTAAACCGGACAAACACAGGAGGCTCGCGGAGAGCCCACCCTTGTTCTAATGGTTCCATTTCACTTTGATTGATGGCAAGAACTTTTTCGGACCATGTAGCTTTGTAGCTTTCTTCATTAACATCAGCTGCCAACTCGCCAATTGCTTCAGAAGTGTGCAGCTTCTCAAGCCCGTCAATATAGAGGCCTATTAAGCGTTTTCTCTGAGACACCAAAACATTCTAGAATATAGTATAAAACTGAGCTGAGTAAGCAAAGTGTGAAGACATTTGGAAGGAAAATTGCCTACAAGTTGAGAAATGATTTTCAGTAGCAAACATAAAACAGCTTAAAGAAACGGTCTCATCGTGCTGCATCATATCAAACAATAGGCTCTCTTCTGGGATGCAGAAAAACATTTTTACACGTATCTGTTGCTCAAAGCATGCGCACCCCCACTTCAACTGAATAGAGAAAAGGCCCGGACACCCCAAATTCATAGTTTAATATACCAAAATAAAGCTATTGCGATGCTCTATCCGAATCATGAAAAACATTTAGTTGCCCGGACCTTCAATATATTAAAATTTCCAAAAAACTGAAAATCAGTACATCAAAATTGTAAAAAATCCCGCCATAAGTTTTAATATGCAATAGCTAGAAGAACCTTCTATAGCTCGTTTGAAAGCCAGTGTCAAACTCTATAAAATAAAATAAGAACGAAGTGCCTACGTTAAGAGCTGCGTTTTTTATGCGCGTTTGAAAAAAGTTCCCCAATTTTGATCTTTGACCCCTTGCAATTTGCATATTAGGGGGAGTTGGGGGCTCATAGTTGGTGCAGGTTAGTTTCCCCCAAACAGTTTAAAGAAACGGTCTCATCGTGATACATCACATCAAACAATAGGCACTCTTCTAGAATGCAGAAAAAGATTTTTTACACATATCTGTTGCTCAAAGCATGCGCACCCCCACCTTCAACTGAATAGAGAAAAGGCCCGGACACCTCAAATTCATAGTTTAATACACCAAAATAAAGCTATTGCGATGCTCTATCCGAATCAAGAAAAACATTTAGTGGCCCGGACCTTCAATATATTAAAATTTCCAAAAAACTGAAAATCTGGACGTCAAAATTTTTAAAAATCCCGCCATAACTTTTAATATGCAATAGCTAGAAGAACCTTCTATAGCTCGTTTGAAAGCCAGTGTCAAACTCTACAAAATAAAGTAAGAACGAAGTGCCTACGTTAAGAGCTGCGTTTTTTATGCGCGTTTGAAAAAGGTTCCCCAAATTTGACCTTTGACCCCTTGCAATTTGCATATTAGGGGGAGTTGGGGGCTCATAGTTGGTGCAGGTTAGTTTCCCCCAAGGTACATTATTTGTGCCGATTTTCAGCGAAATCGGAGGGGTCGACCTATTTTTGTGTCAAGGAAGGGTTGCCTGACTCAGACATTGGCTCTTAATCTTGCAAATAATACGTTTATTTTAAATAACACATGTTAAGAAATATTCAGCGTCAGGGTCATGGACTTGGTTCAGTTATTTTGGACAAGGCAGTCAGTGATCTGGTCAACATTGTCTCTGCATTCATCAGTTCATCTAACTTTCTTTCAGCAAGAATATAAATTGAAAAACCAAGTCTGTGGCGACCATAATAGCAGAGGAATCCCAATATTAACATGATAAAAACAGCAAATACGGTAGTAACCAAATAAGGTAGTAACAATTAAGAGGATTTTGAAAAAACGCAGCTCCGAACAGCCACATCTTTTGTGAAACATTCTTGCTAACAAACAAGGGCGCGTGCGCTGATAAAATAAAACCGGACAGAAACCAACTGTGCGTAACAACGGCTTAGAAGTCGGTGTCACGGGAATTGCGTTAATGTTTCAGCTGCCAACTGCGTGGGAGCCAAAAAATTCCTGAGGTGGGTAGGTCAGAGCCTGGGGGGGCAATCCCCTCAACCCCCTTTGCCTATGTCTGGTGGTGTACCCTCCCACCAGACGTAGGCAAAACCACCGATTGGGACGCGCACAAGTGATTTTTGCAGCAATTTTTAGTGCCTGTGGAACAGTACTTTTTTATTTGACCCCAAATTTGCGCATCATTTTAACAATTTTTAGCTGATAATTGCGATTTTTGTTTTTTTATTATCCTCCTTCCCAGAATTTGGGCTGAGACCTCGGCCCCATACCCTTGTAGAGTTTTGTTGGATGCAATGCCTTTGTTTTGTTTCAGTACTTGAAGGACGGACTACACGTATTCGTACACAGGAACCTACAACAGAAAGCCTCCTACGCCGCAATGGGACAATCCCAAAATGTCTCGCAGAGGTCTTCATGGCAGTGAATTGCTTGAGGTCTCTACGTATTCTCCCGCCGCTCCCTTCCTCTCCGCTCCCGCCCACTGTAACTTTGTCAACGGATCGCATGAATGGCGCTGCAACTTTAATTGGATTTGCAGTTATCTCATGGATTTATCGGAAGGTGTTCCGGATCGAAGAAACTGTCGTTACAACGACTGTTACTGAAACAGAATTGTGGGAGCCCAATGATTACGGCAACATGTACAGATACGACTCTGACTCTTCTCTTAACAGTACCACTTGTACGCTTTTTTTGGTCTATAGCTCTGTTATTATAACCGAACCACTGTCGACGTTTTCAGCCAGGGATTCAACGGTTTGCAATGACCGAACCCGCTTTGGAGCTTTTCAGCGCTGTCTCTCTTTTTCCTTTCACCCCTTCTGCTATCACTGTCCAATGTTGTTCTCTGGCCGTTTAGCAGGTTAGTCATTCAAGTCTTGTAGCTGTGCAACTAAATTTCTCAACACCGACTAACTTATACGAAGTACTGAGTTTTGGGGCATATGCTCTACTCTGTATGTTTTTTCACACCCGTTGAAGTCTTAGGCACACACAATTTGTTTTGAGCGTGTTTGCAAAAAACTGGCTGTTTGGCTAGGGGTGAAAATGTACGTCTAAGTCTACCTGGTGGTTGTTAAGGGGTATTTTTAAATATTCATGCCGAAAAATATCAGTCGCCGACATAGCTGTCGGTCCGAAATGTTTTAAGTATGAACGCGCCAACACGCCCCTGCGGTATTCCGCCGCCGACAAAACTTAACAATGTGTAATCGTGAATCAATGCTTCTGCTCAGCCTGCTTTGCAGTATACACCACACCATGCGTGTTTTGAATAAACGTTTATAATTTATACATGTCATCCGAAGGGGAAGTGGGTTCGGGGTCTGGAGCCCAAATTCTAGTGAGGGGGTTGAGCCAAAAATCGCAATTTTCGCCTAAAATCGTAAAAAAATCAAGCTAATTTGGCTCAATACCGCTGAAAAGCGCTGTTTTACACACGATTTTAGCAATTTAAAAGTCTGAAGTGTCTCTTAGCAATTCAGTCGGGTGGGAGCAGACCCCCTGTTACATGTTTGTTTATAATAAAAATAAAGTAATATTAACAAAAATGTCCTTCATTAATTAATTGAAAAATCTATTTTTAGGCGGCCTTTTTGTTGAATTGTTTTAATGATGTTGTTTTAGTGCAAAGAAACTACAATAAAGCAGGATAGTTTGTGCTGTTTTTCCGTCGCCGACATTTTATCTACACGGAGCAACTGTGGGCCCGACACAAATGTCGACGACGGACATCCCTCGACTACGATTATGGATACTCCTTTAGATGAGACGGTTTCCAGATTGATGCAGACGGTCAGTTGGAGGTCGCAGTGCGGTGTCGGAGCCGAAGCGAGGCACCAAAGGCAAAGGCTGTGGTTGTTGTTGTGGCTGGCCGCTGCTCTGCGTCAATTTGCTCTTGTTGCTACTGTTGGCAGCTCTGCTCTATGCAAAACCAACCGAAACACAGCATATCATGCAGACCTATTTGCTTCCGTTGCCGGTTGCGTTTTGGGTAGCACTCGTACTTTGTGTGCTTTATGGTTAGTGTTGTGGTGGCTCTTTCAGAACGGAACAGGAGCCAGTCTGTGGTCAACCTAACGAGAGCCTACAGCTATTTATCCATCTCAGGGAACAGTAATCAGTGAGTTTCAACAATTCAATTGACATCTATATTCCTAACAGAGTAGTTGTTCGTTTGAATGAAGGTGGGGAAGGTGTACCCAGACGTGTTCGATTTTACTGGTTCTTGGTGAGGTAGGCAACAGTTTTTTTACAAACCTTTCTGGTCATGTCCTTAAGTTAACAGTTTGCAGCTATAGTTGGCCTTTGAAAGGCCCACACACTAGCGGTAGCGTTCTTGGCCAGTGTAAATCATCCACGTCAACGTACAATATTTTCTTTGCTGTCACATACAGCTTAGCCCGTTTTGTTGTACAAGTGCAGTGCGAATACTACCAGTAGTGATGCAACTGCAGGAGTGGAATACCGGGAATCAGAGAAAACCTGGATTACCTTGAAATGAGAATACCGGGAATATCGGGAAATCGATCAAAACGCATGCAGCATGATAAAACATAAATGTTTTCAACATCGGTTTGAGCTTATTGATACCATTTCTAGTCGTTTTTGTCAAGGATTTTCCTCATATCTGTCAAACTACTGTGAGATCAGATTTCTGGTTGAATAGGTTAGTGAGATAGGTTTGGTTCGGCAGGCACCAGTGGGGGACCCAACCACGACAAATCTTGAAGATATGCTGGGCCACTTCCGGTAGACTGACATTCAAACGGTTGCCATTCGCCCAAATTTTCAACTATCCACACAATGCTTGGTGCATTGTGTAGCCGAGCTAATGGGCTTTCTAACAATATGCCCCAGATTAGTATGGTTATCCCAATTTGTGGCGAAAATGTTTACGTTTTTCGCAGTTGAAAGTGATTCAAAAAATTGCTCATTATCTAAACGAGCATAACTTTTGACAATAAAGAGCTAGCCATATGATCTGATCACAGCACATGAAAGAGCTCGTCGAGTACAATATTGTAGATGCTCACGGAGTCCAGATTAATCGATTCTAGCCTGAGTAGTAGCGTGCCAAACATGATCATAATTTTGGGCTCAATTTTCGCATTTGTCGTGCTTTCCAATATCCACTGGCAGCTTGAAGCAGTGTTCTAATTGAGTCTGAAGCCCATTCAATCGAAGCGTCTTGGTACTCTGAGTTCAAAAAGCATACTCAAACCTAAATTGGAGGCTTCGTATCTATGTTACTGACCCAAGTTATACAACGACTATTTCATACCCACGTATAGAGCCTAATGTTTACAGCCATTTTTCTACAAATAGAACATCGAAATTCCAAATTCTGAACGAACATTCTGATGTAGAACGGCGA